>PVKS010006185.1:22500-80135 GCA_004027875.1 Aplodontia rufa
AAAAAAAAGAAGAGTTTTTATTGCTGGTAGCTACTGAGACCTGTGAACGTCACTTCAAGCACAGAGAAAGTTACTGAGGTCAGACTATTCATGTGCCCAGATCCTGATTTAAAACAACCTGACCATGTGTCATTTCTAAAAGGCTAGAAAAAATGAACGCACACCTCGGCCCAGGAGCCCCTGGAGGACAAGCGACCCTGCTATTGCTGCCCCAGTCCAGAGTCCTCCAAATGAGCAGCTGGAAACCGTAAAGGTCCCGCCACATCAGTAAAGCCTGTTCCCTTTGAAACCAAGGGTGGACGTCAAATGACAGGAAGATGGAACAGGCTTGTGACCCTGCACTTGACCCTTCCACAGTATGGGTCTGCAGAAGTCTGAAGGACTCACCTACCTTAACTCTTTCTGGGTATTTCTGCACAGAGAAACCCTGGAACCTCTGGTGAGCAGGGAGCGCACTTGTTCTCTGCAGAAAGGACACATGTCCTCGCTGATGTGTGGCTTTTTAAAGGCAACCTTGACTCCAGAGTTCTGCCCAGGGCGACAGCACAGAGTAGGGTCACGGAGTTATTTAGCATGGGCATTTGGGGGATTCAAACAGATTTGCCATCTGGCTTCAGAAATGGTAATGGCTTTGAAAGAAACATAAACAAGATGGATCCGATTATTCTCCAATAGAGCAGGAGCCTTCTGAGCTGCAGCTCAGAACTGTATCAGCACCGAGGGGCACGGGGCCTCTTCTTGGTTTTGTCACATGCACTGATATGGATCAGACTCCTCTTGCCAGGGACAGCCCTGTAGCTTGGTCGCAGTAAGACCTTTCCAAGTCCCAGGCTTTCTCAGCTTGTAGAAAGCCACATCCCAAAACTCACGGAAGGCAAGAAAAGGACTCTGTCTCAGCCACAGGAAGTATGACGGAGAGCTAACTGGGCTGCAGGTGACTGTGACATAATAGCATGCCTTGTAGAGATTTACTTGTCCACCGCAGACTCTGGCTTGGCCATTCTCCTTTCATAATTTAGAGCCAGTAACGCGTTCACAGGTCTCAGGTATGTGTGTAGCCTAGCACCTCTGGGCATGTAGGTGCCTGCCACACCTCACAGGCAAGCTAGCCTATTCCTTCCCTGAAAGACACACCCAGAGAAGAAGGAAAAGCAATCATCTAAATGCAAAGAAACCTCAGGACGTAGCATGCTCTGCCCTTGACCCAAACACACACACACTCTCGTCCTACTTCTCTCTAAAGGGCCCCGTATCTCCACCTGTGAGGACAGCCAAGGAAAGAACAGCGGGCACTCCTTCACCTGCCGAGCTCCTGGGAAGGCACCTATCAGCTGGACCCTCCTGACTGGCTCAGGATTCGCAGAGACCGGGGCTGGCCTGGCTTCAGCGCAAGGCCGCAGTAGATGACGGCCCTAATCAGCACCCAGAACATTTCCAAGTTTTCCAAAGCCACACATACGCAAAGCCGAGCTTTCCACCTTCAAAACTCTTCGTGGACTCAGAAATAAAAGATAAGGTAAGTAAATGCTGCGCGGGTCCTTCATTGACATTCGCACTGGCTCACTGCTCTGGTAACTATGTTTTATATATTTTTAATATCACCTATTAACTACTTTTATGAAACTTAAAATGTTACATGATTTAACCATAAAATATTAAATATTTTCTTCAATGCTTGCTCTACATCTCTCCACAGGATGTCTGAACTAGTCAGTAGACGGAACTTTTTGCCACCACGTGCCACCTGTTTCTCACGCTCGTCCAAGCTCACTTTCTACCATTAGGGTGGTTTAGAGCAGTGGGCACTTTTTCAGTTTGCCAGGTTATAGGCAGACAGAGAAAAACAAAAAAAGGCTGCCCATTAGCCCTGCACAAAAATAACCACTGGACATGACTAACTGGTGACACACACTGCTGTGGGCCCGGAAAGAGCCAGCCGTCCAGTTGTCCTTCCCCAGCAGCGCAGGCTGATTTGCTTGCCTCCACAAGTGGGCTATTGATTTTTGCTGCTTTCAGAACGCCTGGGGCTTTTGAATGACAATGGCATCCCTAATAACACACACACACAGAGATCTAGGATTCCAGGGAATGCCCTTTCCCTCCTCCTGAAGGGCTGCCTCCCAAGTGTCTGGACCCATTCACAAGCTCCACTTGGTGTCCCTAATTTCTGCATCCTCTTTTCACCGGCTCCCTGGAGGAGCTGGCACGGTTCTTGCCTGTTTAAGCCCAGAGGTCACAGGATTTGCTTTAGCTCCACGGGGCTCATCTGAGGGCAGATGTATGATATGAAGCCGCCTTTTCGTGTCTCTTTCTGTTTGAATGATGAACTTGTGAAAAACATGCAGCCCCAGATCTAAGTTTCCGAAAGGCAAAATGAGCAAATCCAAACCAACCATTAACTTGCACTTCTGTATTTACTTGGAATATGAAAATGTATCGCTTCATCAGCAACATTTATGATATTGGTCTTTCCTTCTTGCCTTTGTATAGGGCCAAAAGAGAGACACTGGCTACTTTAACAGCCTTAAAGCAGGCTCCAGGAATGTCACCAACAGCATGACCTTTTCAACCAGCATCCTTTATATAAAGGTAAAGTAAAACAGAAATATTAAAAAAATTGCATAAGATTTTAAGTGTACTAAACTTTTGAAATGACTACGTAGAGTTAAAAGGAAGCTACAATATAAAAGAGCCAGTTTGGATTTAAAAGAACGATTTGTTTTATGTGAATTACATTGTTGACATTTTAATAAAAGCTTAGCCTCCAGTTTTGAGTTTGCTAAAGAAACCGTGATGATCGGTTGTGGACCATTACTTTGACAGGAGTACATTCTAAGTGTACCCTGAACAATGTCCTTAATTTGGGGACATCCCTCTTAGTACAGTGAATTCCCTAACAAGGATGCCTTCAGCCGCTGCTGCCTGGCAAGCTGGAGCTGGGTCCGGGCACAAGCTGCAACTTCTTCCCCACCCGGGGGGCGTCTGAGCTTACGGTGGAGGGGGCACATGGGGTGCTGGGACTAAAGAACAATAATCGCAAATAGCACAGGCACTCCGTGGAGGGAGGGTGTCCTTTAGCCACCAAGGGCCTGCACCTTTCAGCAACAGCTTCTCCCGTGGCCTGGGTGATGTGCAAAGATAGCCAGATGTCTGTGTCAGCTCTAAACACTGGGACCTGCAAAGGAGAGGACCCTGCCTCCGAGCGCAAGCGACCAGAGTTCTGATTCTGGCTTATGCTGTCTCTAAATGACAAAAGTGTAAAACGATGATTGTTGATGAGCTTGCTGTGGGGAGTAGGAGCACTGGGTGGTCTCGGACCCCCAGGCATATTTTGGGCTCTTCGGTGAACACAATGGTTAGAGAAACCTGGCTGCTCTTCTTCCAGGGGTCATGCGAGAGAAAGAAGAGAAAGGCTCTGGCGGCGGCCTCGTCTTCTCCCACTGAGATGGAAAAGTGAAGTTTCCCTCGACAAGACCTTGGCTTTGAGGGCTGCACCTGCTCCTTTGCTGTGCTTTATTTGGGTGGGGGACAAGAAGTCAAGTCCCCAAGTACTGATGACCTACAACACGCTGAAGGACAACATACCTTAAGGGACACGGAGGGAGTGGAGGCTGGAGAGAGCAGACTAACGTCTGTAAGGCCAACCCCAGCACAGTGAGGTGGCCAGGGTCCTCAAGAGGCCAGCTCTCAGGACAGGAGCCAGCCAGAGGTTCTGAGACTCTCAGAGCTCAGGACCAGGCCCAAAGACCCAAAGGAGCTTGTCCACTTCCTATCTTACCAAGTAAGGGCTTTAGAAAGAAAACGAAACCAGAGGGAGAATATTTAAAAAGGAAAGAAAAGCAGGAAAAAAGAAAAAGAGAGATTTTAGAAAGGAAGGGAGGGAGGGAGGGAAAGAAAGAGGGAAGGAGAAACTATTTTCTGCTCTCCTTTATTAAAGAAAAATATATTTAACATTGAAGAAAAGGTTAAAGATATAATCCTAAAGGAAGTAGTCTAAAATTGATACAGTGTTGTTCACGGAAAACTCAGTGTTTAAGATTTGTCTCATTTTACAAAAGACTGGTAACAGTTTTGTCACAGAGGAGCCTCTGGGCCTGGACAGACCTCAGGACCCTCGGCTCATTCTTCTTCCTCCCAGCACCGGGCTTGGCCCACAGGGCTCTGCAAACCCTTGCTGAATCGATAAGAAGCCACATTTACACACAGACATCTTCAGAATGAAAGTGTCCATGAGGGGGGCTGGAGCGGTGGCTCAGTGGTTCCGGTGCTTGCCCGGCATTCGCAAGTACCTGGGTTCAAACCCCAGCACCCACATACACAACTGCATGTCAGAGCAACGAAAGCCATGTGAAGAACTCGATAAAAATGATACTGTCTCTCTCTCTCTCACTGTCCTCTCTTAAAAAAAAGAAAGAAAGAAAGAAAAGAAAAAAGAAAGTGTCCACAAGCGTTGGAGGACAAGGACACAGAGGTACTGGCGTGGCAGAGAACATAAAGGGGGCCCCCAAAAACATCACAATGTGTGGTGCACAGGCAAGCATCTGAAGGCTTCTGTCTTCAAAATGTAGATTCTGGTTCCTAGGGGGTCCCCTGGTGTTCATTCCTGAAGAACAGCTTCATTCCCATCCCAACTCCACTGGGTTCAACCAGGTCAACTTCATCTCAGGGTATAAACTTAACTTTTTTTTGCTAATTTGTTTGTTTTATTGGTGGCGCTGGGAATTGAACCCAGGGCCTCATGCATGCTTGGCAAAAGTTTTACAACTGAGCTACATCCCCAGCCCCCAATTTTTCTTTTCTTTTTAATTCACAGTTTGCTGTGTCCAGCTAGTGCACACTCCTCATGAAGCTGGAATGGATCTCCAGGACACAGGTGAGGGTGGAGTCAGACTGGCCTGAGCTGCCATCCAGGCTCCCCTGGCCCCAGCTGGTGATCTGAGCTTCAACAGCTTCTATGGTCTGTGTCCTGAACACAGTGACAGCACCTCCCAAGGGTAGCACAGAAAAAGCACATGCTTCAAGCACACAGCATAGAGCGTGGCCACCGAAGGGGGGCTTGGTATTGTAACTGGACAGGAAAACAACCTGACCAAGCGTCACATTCCACTCATCCACAGTCTCTGAGTGTGTGCTGGGGACTGGCGAGGCAGAGGGCGCTGAATCCTGTTGAATCTGAGAACACGGAGAGGTTCTAATCAGGCAGATGAGAAGAGATGGAAAATGAATCAACAGTGACAGTCAAAAAAGTGCAGACCAGACCACGGCTCAAGTCCCCACGTCACACCACGCATGCTCGCAATGTGGGAAATTGCAATTTCTCTGAGCCTCGGTCTTCTGGGCTGTGAGATGGACATAGCGATGGCCTCCATTGCTAAGGGGGCTGAACAGGGGTGCAAGGGGAACCACAAAGTCCACTTTACAAGGTGCTCCCAGTTAAGAGCCCACCGGGGAACCATGATCTGCTATTATTTGCACTATTATTATCATACCCATTATCAGCAGAAGTCTCCACGAAAAGCCCAGAGGCCAGGAAGCGCACATCTGCTTTGGATTTCAACTTACCTTTTGCATGCCAAGGGGTGATGCACCCAGCACCATCCTTTCATTGCTGAGCCAATAAGAACTTTCCAGAAGAGAGCAGGAGGGCAAAGTCTGAATGGGAGCTCCTAAAGAAACAGGTAACCCCCACAGTCCTCCCTGTGCGGATAGAAGACTGATTCTGTTGAGTGATTTGTTCAGACCAGAGCATTAAGCCCAGAGGAATCATTTTCAAATAAGACTCTAATTTCAGGACGTAAGGAAGTATGCATTTTAATAAGATATTTCATTGTGTCGCAAATACAAAACCATTGTTTGCCTGACTGCATAATCTACTGTTAGACAGGCACTGTGCTATTGCTATAGCAAAACGAAACACGCAATGATTTCACTAATAAAACAATTGGATCATAAGGCAAAGCACAGCTCGGCGATTTGAACTGAGCCGAATACCCCAGAGCAGAGATCTGCGTGGTCTCGTATTCCCAGTTGGAATTTCACCTTTCTCTACTCTTCTGCAGAGAAAAATCATTGAAATAGCCTGCTAACAATACCATTACTGTCTCCCTAACTTCATCCTTTGTTCCTTCCAGAGAAAAGACTGCTGCTGAATATGAATATTCCACTCTACAATTTCCATCAATTAATATACTACCATGCTCTTATTATGGTATTAATAGCTTCTTGATTTACATTAGAAAGTATATATTTTACACCATGGGTAAAGCTATTTCTTCTCCTCTAACTGAAAGTGCTTAGGTAAAAAGAACTTAGGATTTGGAAAATGGAGGTGGGGGTGTGTGTATGGATAATTGCACGGAAAAAATATAGCCTCCTCTCCTCTCTGGCTTTGCTCCTCTCTGCTGGGGAATTCTGGGTCCCCAGGCAAGGAGGGCCAGACAGACAGCCCCCTGAAGCTCTTTGTCTGTGACCCTCCCTCTAGGGAGGGATGCTGAGCTGAGCTGGTTTTGTCTCTGCAGGATCCACCTCTAGGGGTCCATGAGACCCAGAGTTTACAGGGAGCCTTTCACAAACACCCAAAGGGGCAAGGAGGGCCCAGGCCCCTTCTGGGTATTACTGGCAGGTGGCAGGGAAGACAAAAGGAATCCTGGAGACTAGGACAGAGTGCTCTTTGAGTCAGAGCTGCCACTGACTAGCTGCACAGTGACAAGACAACTTCCGCACAACTCGAGGATGGTGGTCTCCAGGGGAGGTCACACGCTGCCATTCAGCACCTACCTCCCACCCCCAAGCACTGATGCTTGGCCCACAGAGGGTTGGAAAAATGAACTGGCACTCAATGTTTAAAGTGGAGATGAGGTCACATGTAAATCCTGAGTGTCCCTCTGTATTGGTGCTGGGATTGAACGCAGGGCCTCATGCATAACCATTGTGCACTCCACTGCTAAGCTACTCCACTAGTCCACCATTATAAAACAAACTCTGTGCTTAGCCTTAAGTGCTTCTCTTATAAAAACAGACGTGGTGACATGCACCTGGTACTGGGGAGCTGTTAACCCTTCTCTGCATCTCCCTCTAGCTCTGAGGCCCTCCTTGGCCCACTTCTCTTATTTATGTTAAACTACAGGTGACTCCCATGTCACCTTTTGTCCTAAAAATGCTGTGCTTCAGCCACCGTCACTTACACAGATGTCTGTCCATTCCCCAAACGGTCATACGTCTGGCAGCACCAGGGCAAGACCAGAGTCGAGAGACCTGAGCACCCCAGCCACAGCCCATGCTCCCCTTCCACACTCTATGTCTAGGAAGTGCCCTGTGCACCCACATCTTCAGCTGCTGCTCTGAGCGTCAGTAGCAAACGGCGACTGACAGGGCTGGGTTTGCTGCATTTCTTGTAAAATGTGTCAGGAACAATTAAACATGAGACCTGGAAAGGGGACGGATGTTTGCCTCCCAAGGCGGTGTCTACACGTGACTGGAGCCATCCACGGGGCCAGTCCAAGGGGCTGAGTGATTGAACTGCTAGACCAGTTCCCCACCAGGCAAGCAGCCCTGGGCTATGGCGGGGGGCAGGGCGGTGGCCTTTTGCTTCCCTCCCATTTAAAGCACTTTGCAGAGTCTCAAGCCCAAGGTAGAGATTCAGTTCAGTGTCTGTGGATTGATTGATTAATTTAAAGCCCCTGAGAGATCCAGTAGGTTCACAGATAAAGCCAGACGCACTGAGAATTTTCCTGTCTTCCTCAAAAGGAAAACGTTCAAGAAGCAGCCCCCTAATTGGAGATGATTTACATTTCTGTCTTGACCTCCGCATTGGAGGAGGGGTAAGACTCTTCCAGCAGCCACTGGGGCCTGGCCAGGAGCAGCTCCATGGCTGCAGCCTGCATCCCAGTTCTCACCCAACACCTTCCAGACTTGGACCGGCTTATGTGGCCCCAAAATGTTGTCTGGTTATTCAGATTCACAGGTCCAACAAGTCTTGGCATTGATGTCAACTCTGCCACTTGCCAGGAGCCAAAGCAAAGCACTGAAACTCCCTGTGTCCTGGTGAGAAATGGGGATTTGAGTGGGCTACTGAGATCAAGTGTGCAGTACAGGGTCAGGCACAGAACAGGGGACTATGAGGAGACCAGATGCGGTCACTGCACAGCACGCAGGACTGCAAGGATGGACCCTGATGCACAGGTCCCAGCGCCCTCCTGAGCACTCCACAGGCATGGGGACCTTGTATTCAGGCAGGGAGATGCCCCAACTTCATGCAGCAGTTCAATACTCGAAGGAGTCCTCCTTTCAAAAGACTTGCCTGCCCACTGCCACCAGAGACACAAACCCAGCCTCTGTCCCGAACAGAGTCTCTCACCCTGGAAAGAGATCTCTGGCTATTTGCTGAATTATATAAAGCAAAATGGACTGAGATGCACGGGGGATGGGAGGGGAAAGGAGGAAGTTAATAATACCTTATAAATTCAATTTGCATTCCCCTCTTGATGTTAACCCAATCTACATGGACTTTCCAAAATAAGCAATCATTTGAAATCCTCCTGCAGGATAGACAGTCTTACACATTTTAAAACACCGTCCCTTCAATAATCCAAACCACACAATGTGGTCTTAACTGGTTCTAGAATATTCTGATAGTGAAATATTTTCTGTTTCTGGGCCAGAACTGGTCATTTCTTCTTGGGAATATGATGTTTGAAAATCAGTTCCTCCTATTATAGATTTCTCCCTCAGCTTGTAGAAAATCCATGATTCCCTAAACATTGGTCTTTGAAAGCACATTGACTAAAATCTTCATGCTTAATTCATGAAGCGCAGTCTGGAGATTAGTGGAGCTGGACATAGACCAGGAATACTTTATCATATTCTAATAAGCAGAGGCTGAAAATTGCATTTCTAAAGCTACAGTATTAAAGGGCACACCGCAAAACATGACCCAAACATAACTCAGTAGTTTTACAGTGTCTGAAAAGGCTTTGATATGATAAAGTATGCTGACGAGGGGAATAAACACAACTAGAAATTTCTGAATTTAAAAAGGTAAAAAGGGGGAGATTGGCAAACATTCGGTATGTACATGGGATATATATATGTGTGTATATTATCAAATCGTATATTGTGATTCCTATTAAACAAGTACCAACTATTGAGTCACACTGTAGAAGATCTCTGCAAAACATAAAAGCAGGAGAGATGAAAGAAAATAAATAAAGCAAGCCTAATGAGGTTAATTTGAAGGTTCCCAGAAAAATCTTAGTGTTGACTTTTCAACCTTTCTTAAAACAGGTCAGTGGCATTGCATTTGAAAACAGAAAGCATTGCAGACCCTGAGGCCCTGGGGCGGGGGGGGGGGCCAGCGGTGGACAAGGGGCACCGCTCGGAAAATGGCACAGCACAGAAGCTTCTATAGTGCAGGCAAAGCGGTGAACAAGAGGACAGCAGTGTGTAAACAGAAGCCAGGGAATCCAAACCCAAATCAGTCCATGGTAGGCGGATGGAGGGAAGGAGGGAGAGAGGGACAAGTGGAAGGGAGGAAGAAAGGAAGGACATAAGACGGAGCAGAAGAGCAATGGAAACAGGGTCTGTGCAAGTCATAAGAGTTCATGGGGACTTTGGATCCATCCTACTAAGTGCTTGCTAAGCTGTTTTCCTTCTGCAAAGGCGAGCACTGATTAAACAGACAAATCATAGATCAGGAGCAGTTTCCACAAAGGCAGTAGTTTCCAGATTGTAAACACCTGGATGCACTGGTAGTTCTAGAATTTCCATGCAGAAGAGATTTTCTTGGAATGGGATGGTGTGCTGTGCGGGGCGTTCAAAGGATTTGCCTGTAAACTGCATCTGCAGAGTGAGGGTGTGGATATAGCTTAGGCTGTGTGTTTATTAAGGAAGGTTTGGGGGGCATGGGGTATGGTGCCTTGGAGATTGAGTTGATGGCATGTGTGTGACCCCACCCTCAAAGCCAGCCCTCATCGCTGCTGAGATCACAGCAGAATGATCGGAGAAGCCAAAGCCTGCTGATTGCTATGACTTTATTTTCTTACCATGTTCCACTACTCAATTAATCAATTCGTGAAGCTGAGTACATCCTCCTTCGTGGAGGCCCTGTTTGTCTCCCAACCAAATCTCCCAGCTGGCCTCTAATGGCACAGTCTGTACTTCTCCCCCGAACAGGCAGGCCTAGGCATCAGCAAGTTAGTTCCACAGCTCTGGGTTGGGTCCCTTCAGCTCACTGGACCTTGCTCATCCTTTCTAACCCTGCCACCCTCACTCCTGGAAGCTGCCCCTTCTGTGGGTTTCCATTGCTCCCTCATGTCACTCACTAGCCTTGCTACACCTGCATCAGCGCTCTCTTCCCCCCACACTGCATGCTTTTGAAGGCCAAGACCTTGACAATCCAATCACCGCAGACCCAGCCCCAGCACAGAGCCTGGCAGGTAGGTAGGGCTCCAAAACACATCTGCTGCATGAAACCTGTGAGCAAATGAAGGTGGTGAGTGCCAAGTGCCTACGGGGCTGCGGATGCAGTCTTTGATTGGATATTCCATGCTCCCATTAAAAAAAAAAAAAAAGAGGGGCTAGAGCGGTGGCTCGGGGGTTACGGCGCTTGCCCAGCATGTGCGAGTACACAGGTTCAAAGCCCAGCACCCACGTATACAACTAAGTGGTGGAGCAATGAAAGTCATGTGAAAAACCCAATAAAAAATGATTCTTTCTCTCTCACTGTTCTTCTCTCTTTAAAAAAAAAAAAAAAAAGAGCCTATTGTGTGTAACTGTATATACATGCTACATAGGATTATAGAAAATCTGAATATAAAAACGAGCAGACAGAAGGAAGAATGGAGAACTACTCGTATCCCACAACTCAGTACTGCCTTTGGACACTGAAGTTGAAATTGTTCTACTCTAATGCACTCTGGTTTCGGACAGTTGCTTCTTGGGGAGCCACTCCAGGGCCATTCTTGTTGGCCACTCAGGAGGCCTGCTCTATCTTGAGGAAAGTTTACCTCCCATAGGGAGATGCGGGGGATGGACAGATGTGGCTTCCACACAGCCATGTGAAGGTGGGAGAGAGCACGTTCACTACAAAGGCAGGTGGCCTGGATCAAGGCACAGGGGCACAGCCTAAGTCACATGACATGTGCTGGAAGGAGGTAGGAGTCTCCTGGATACCAGCTGGGGTGGTGAAAGCAACCAAGGAGATGACTTTTAGACATGGTGAAGGAGAGCCAGTTCCAGTCCGAGCAGGGAGGGAAGGAAGCATTTCCGGATGCCCTTGCTCCTGCCACCTCCCACGTCTCATTCCCAGGCCTTCTGCTGGGAAGACACTATCTGACTCCAATCTACCACGGCAGCAGCCACTGCCGGACACATGTGCTTCCCACTCTCGGGGGCAGCTTTGGCAGGGTTTACTGGGTCTCCTGCAGCTGCCTCTGTTGCCAGGCAGCCTCCAGCATCTTCCCCAAACACGGCAGGATTCCTGGGCCAGGCCTCTCTTCCATAGCAGGGACAGGTGCTGTGAAAGCAAATCACCGCTGCCCTGAGAGACCAGCCCTTGTTCCCTTAATTATAATTCTTTACTTGCAATATGCATCGGCTGCTATTTACATAAACAAGGAGGATCTGAAACAGAGAAACTATGAAGATGAAATTGCTTTAATTTACATCCCAAGGGACTGAGGCTGTAGAGTTCTCTGAATGCTAAATAAATAAATAAATAAACAAACACTTAGTCGACTTGGAGGTAGACTAAGCAGGGACAAAGCAGCCACGTACACCCTATACCAGTCTATTAGAGCCCAACCTGCCCATGTAATGTCCAGGGTTCCTTTAATACAGAGCACAGGATTGCACTGGGAATACCGTCACATTCCAGAAACTTCAGCAAAAGGAGGTGGGAATGCCATGGTTTAGGTCACCTAAAAGCAGTGAGCTGTGGCAAGCTGAGGCTTTAGACTTTGCTCACGGGTCTGCCCCACAGCAGGGTGGACAGGGTCAGCTGTGTGCCAGTGAGACCAAACCAAGGAGAGACCGGAAGGTCCTTCCTCACCTTTCTTTGTCAGGATGCAGGCAACGCAGCCAGGGAGTCAGATTTTACAGCAGCGAGTGCAAAAGAAGGAGCCGATCTGGGTTTCACTGCAACGGGCTACTGCAGGAAGTCTGGGGAGATCTCCAGGACTGCCGGCAGCACACAGAGCAAAACAATTTCTGGACACACATGTGCACTCGGGCTTGCTTCGTACCCGGGGTTAAAACAGCCCAGGATGGGTTAAAGGATGGGTGTTAATAAGCCAGGGGGAGGAGAAGGGGGGAAGTGACTTTATAATGTGCTTGCGGGGGACTTCATGAACATTCCTTCCTTCAGCCTCAAATTGATATTTTCCCATTTGGTGGGAAAAGAAACTGAGACTCCTATGGTGTTTCTGATGACCCGGATAGACATGGTGATGATGGGATTCAGACCCAAACACGGGTCACCCACCTCCACCTCTAACTGAGGGAATAAAATCAGAGATCTTTCACTTGTTTGCAGCTTGGAAATGCATGGGCCAGGTGATGCTAGGGCTCCTAGGGCAACTTTGGCTTTCATTCCTATTGGTTCTGTCTTGCCCCATCTCTGCTCCTGTCTGATTCTCTTTCTTGCAGTCAGGAGCCGTCTCCTGTGTCACCTGAGAAGATGCTGCCACCAGCAAGGAGTAGCTGGGTAGGGGGCAGGCCTGCAAAAGCTCTCCCCACAGCTGCAGCAGTATAGTCCCTGGGAGGTCTCCAAGGCTCCTGGCTTTATTTATGCCTGATCCTCAGTCCAGCACTGTGCCAGGGTTGGGAGCTGTGTTTGCTCAGACCTGGGGCAGTGCCAACACTAAAGTGGTAGTGGTGGCTGCGGTTCTGTGATTGACAGTCCCATCTCTGCCACAAAGAGGTAAACAGGTGCATCCCAAAGGGCAATGTGAAATGGGGTACTGTGATTAGGGCCCGAGTGACGGGGAAAGCTGATGGGCAGTCACAACAATGGAACCAGCAGAAATTGAAACTCAAAAGAATTAGGAGGGGCAGGGTTACCTGGTGTGGCACCACCTCCCAGTGTCTAAAACATTCCTGTTCCCTCTTTCCTGGCTATGCAGCTTCCTATTTACCTGGGTGCCTTAGTGCCAGGGCTAAAGGGCATACCTCTCAGTCTCCCTGGAGGCGACTGGTGGTCCAGGTCTGAACCAAGACTGAGGAGGGTGGGGCTTCTTCGGAGGCTCCCAGGAAGGGAGAAGTCAGTCTCCTCTCCCCAATCACAATGCCTGGTCATTTTGAACCAGCCGGATGCCCTGAGATGGAAGCAGAGTTGCAAAGCAGAGGGAGAAAAGGAGCTGGGGTTGCTGACGACTGTGGGGTGGCCAGCCCAGCCCTGAACGGCTTATTTCTGTGTGAGATTTACCACCATGGTTGGGTCCCTGTTACCAGAAGCCGAGTGCAACACTTGAAGTTCACACCTGGGCTCCAAACTGGGCCGCCATGACACGCCAGGCCTTGTTTCCCAGCTTTAGCTGTGGTAAATAACAAAAAAGAAGCAGTCCAGGGATGCTCCTTCCTCCTTTCCGCCCCCGCTGCTCTTGGTCTCCCTCTTTGTTGTTTAACTGCTGTCCCAACCATGCCAATGCCCCCATTGTTACCACTTTTGTAACCTGCATGTGCATTTATATTCTCAGGGCTACAATTTGATTCAAGGAGTCTCAAGAAACTGTATTTAGTTCAATACCATTAAGGACGCTTGCCCGGTCACTTGATACTGTACTTCCCGTCCCCAAATCCCAGCTACCAGCAGAACATACCTATTTTCTACTTGGAAAAGTAGAATCTGACCTCTAAACAGTGACCAGGAAGAAAACAAAATGGAACAGAAACACGTCCATTTCGCATGAATCCTCCTGGACCACCAGACGTTTTTAACGCCATGGAGTTCTTATTTTCACATATGTATATCATATATTGTACTACGAAATGGATATTGACTGCAGCTGAGGTGGGTATCCACACGTATTGACCTCAGAGGTAAATATTGACAGAGACAAAGGTAAAATCGATGCTTACCTTGAGGGATAATAAATCTGGATATCTATTGAAATAAGAAGTCAATAGGCGCATTGTTACAAACGCTCATGGTCACAGGCGCTTAGCGCACTCCCGCAGCGAGTGGTCAGTGGCTGCTTTCTAGAACACTTGAGGCGGTGGTGGCAGCTCACAGACGCTGCTCCCCATGCCCTTCCCTCTGTTTGCTCCATTCCGTCCCCTCCTAGCATCACAGCAGGTGCACGACCTCAGGCAAGCCACCAGTGAAGGGGGACCAGCCACAGCCCTCAGTAAGCACCTCTGGAGTCAGCTGCGCCACGCTGGTTACTGGTGTCCGTTGTCCCCATCAGAGAAGAGGGACAGGGTTATCCCCAGGAGAGTTCGGCAAGCTGAGGCGTAAACTCAAAGACCCCACCAAAGATCAGGTTACAGAGATGAACTCAAAACCATGAATTCAAAACGCAAGGTCTGTGGTTAAATCTGGCATGTTTATTCCACAACACAGTCTATTGATAAGCACTAAGAACCTGGGACTCCAGGCGACAGAGGTAAGTGGTAGGGAAGGGGACTGTGGAGAGTGGAGGACTGCTGCAGACCGGCCTTCATAAAGTGATGGTCACCAACAGGCTGAGCACCTTCAGGGGCCTGACTCCCAATCAAGTGTGTCCTCATGAGCAGCTGTTTGGAAACAGGCATTTGGAATGATTCTGGTCAATGACAGCTCAGGACAGGTCTACTGAAGGCTTCAGGGAAAGGTGCCCTTGCCCCCAAGGTAGACATACAGCAACATGCCATCAGGATGTCTGGAGTTGTTGCCGCCATCTTGAAACCATGCAGGAGAAGGAAGCCTTGGCCCAAGGAAGAGCTGACGATGAATATCAGAGGAGAGAAGCCACAGCAGGCCAGATTGCCTCTTTGACGACCCTCCTTCTCTGCTTTAGACTGGGTGGGACACACGTTTTCATAAGGGACCCACTGCAAGTTGAGCTTCCTGCTTTACAGAGCCCAGAACTCAAGTTACACAAACCGGCCTCATGTTACTCCCCTCGCACGCATGCAGAAATCAGACTTAGGAAAGTCACGAATTAATGTGCTGTCTGAACTCTGGCGCCTGAGTTCACACTCCCTCTAACCACCCCAGGCACGCTTCCCATTGAGGCCTGTACCACGAGCTGCCGGAAATCACTTCTGCAAATGAAACCCACAGGAACTGGACTGCTCTCCTCCGCCTGACCTCCTTCCAGCAAGGTCTGAGATGCGTCTTCTCACTCCCCTCAAAGGTCTTGGATCTCAGCCAATGTGTGTCCTTAATGCACACACTTGGGAACCTGGCCATGCGTCCTCCACAACTAGTGCCACAATTTATCCCAAAATATGTGAGGCGTTCTCAACTCTCCCTGCCCAGCCTGCTCCCTGGAAAAGCTCTCCTCCCCAACTGGGGCAATCCTGGGTGGTCTTTGGTAAGCACTGGAGTTGGAGGGTGTTCCCCACACACTTCCTGGCCACTGCTGCCATCTTGGATCCATCTTCCACACAGGTTCCTCACAATGTACCTTAACACATCCACCTCATCGCTCTCCTCGGCAGGCTGTCCTCAGGGGAATGCCCACTACCACCACTCATGGCTAACTGCTGACTACTACATCTCCTTCCTTAAGGGCAGGAATCGTATTTTGCTTCTTTCTTTGGTTCTATGAATCTACCACAGGGCCTGACATAGAGAAGCTGCACAAAATTTGCTGAATGATCACTGACTTCATGAAAGGTATACGGTTACCAATAGTGAGTCTTCTGGGGATGTTCTAATGCCAACGCTCTATGGGGAAGAGCCTCATCCCTCAGAGTTCTCCATCTTCCCTCGCCTTCCAGCTAAGAAGTGACATTGTGGTTAATGTGCCAGTAGACAGGTAATGAAACAGTTAAACGAGGGGCTACTGAAAGACAGCTGAGTCAGGAAGCTTCACAGAAGAAGCTCCATTTTATCCTTTCACAGGGAAGCTGAGTATTTCATCACCCAGTTGCAGGTCGTCTTTACTGGAAACCAATGCAGAAGCAATCACGTCCCCATGTAGCTGCCTTGAGGTGACCAGGGGCACAATGCAGAGCCATGGTTGAGTGGCGAGACCTCCTGGGTGGGCTCCTGTGAGCCATGTCCAGGCATGAGGAGCAGAGCAGAGCAGCCAGCCACTCAGAGTTGGTGAGGGGAAGCTTCAGTCCTGCTCACCACACCACAGGGCCGCAGTGATGCCAACAAAATCACAATGAATTGGGGAGGTAGCCACCACATGCAACAAACACACCAAGGAGGATTAATGAAGAATGAATGGCCAGGAATAGTTTTTGTTTTTCTGGCCTGCTTCCCCCACCCCCACCTTACCTTTCTCCCTCTGCTCCTTCCTTGGCAATGACCACAAAAAGGAACCCTTAAAAAATAAGAGGCTGGGGCTGGAGCGGTGGCTCAGCAGTTACAGCACTTGCCTTGTATGCGTGAGTACACACGTTTGAACCTCAGCACCATGTACACAAAGAAGTACAAAGAAAATCACATTGAAAACTAAATAAAATTGATTCTTTCTCACTGTCCTTCTCTCTCTCTCTTTTCCCAAAGAGAGAAGGACAGTGAGAGAGAGAGACAGAGAGAATCAATTTTTATGAATTTTTCACATGCCTTTCATTGCTCTGACACTTAATTGTGCACATGGGTGTTAGGGTTTGAACCCATGTTCTTGTGCATGCCAGGCAAGCGCCATAACCGCCCAGCCACCACCGCTCTAGCCCCCCTCTCTCTCTCTTAAAAAGAAAAAAAAAGAGGCCAGTCACAATGGCTCATGCCTATAATCTCAGAGACTCAGGAGGCCAAGGCAGGAGGATCACAAGTTCAAGGCCAGCCTCAGCAACTTAGTGAGGCTCTAAGCAACTTAATGAGAACCTGCATGAAAACAAAAAAATTAAAATAAAAAACAAAAGGGCCGAGCATATGGCTCAGTGGTTAAGTGCCCCTGGATTCATTCCCTGGTACCAAAAAGTGGGGAGGGGAAAGAGCACTCCACATGCTTTCTGGGTCCCAGCAGAAATCCTAGACTCAATACCGCCAACACCTGAGCATGAAAACAAAATTGGAAGCGATACAGAGACCAGAGTGAGAAAATCTATAGGGGCCAACAAGATCAAAACACGGTGGTGGACAGAATCAGTGTCTCGGGTGGAGGCCGTGTTCCCAGCAAGAGACTCCGCAGAGCGACTGCTGGGATGTCCAGGGAGGGGCCAAGGGAAGGCACAGTCACCCCCTTCTGAGAAGGCCAAGGATCTTCCCTTTCCCTTCCTCTACCACCACTGTCACCATGAGGAACCAGCGCCTCTCCAAAGACCACTGGGGCTCTAGCTCTTGAGGTCCCACACCTGTCAGCGTCTGGTAGGTGCCCTAAGGGATGCTAGCAAAGCAGTGACATGATCTCAGCAGACTTTGGTGGCATTAGGAGTGACCTGGGTCACCCCAGCAGGAGTGAGCACCAGATAAAGTCTCAAGGGGCTAAGACCTCACTTTCTCTGAGCCTTGATGTCCACATTTAGAAAATAATAGCCTTCCAAGAAAAAAAAGATCTTGCCACTGAGTGAGATTTCCTGGGACCAGGCCTCATTTGGGCAGAGGGGCTCCAAGTTGTCACCCAGGGCACAAACTAAGCACCTCACTAGCTGTACCCTCAGGAAATCAGACACTAGGAGGCAGGCGGGAAGAGTTGGGAAGTAATGTTGGCCAAATTATATCCTTATATTTTGTGCACATATAAATATGTAACAATAAATCCAATCATTATGTAGAACTATAATAATGTACCAATAAAAACTGTGGAAAGTGGGGCTGGAGCGGTGGCTGGGTGGTTACGGCAGTTGCCTGCATGTGCAAATACACGGGTTCAAACCCCAGCACCCATATACACAACTGTCAACAGCAAAAGCCATGTGAAAAACTCAATAAAAATTGATTCTCTGTCTCTCTCACTGTCTTTCTCTCTTAAAAAAACAAATGTGGAAAGTTAAAAGAAAAGAAAGAAACCAATGCTAATTTAACACAACAGTCTACGTTTTCATTATCTACACACAAAAACCACAAGTCAGGTCTCCACGTTGCCAAGTGCGCAACCGTTCTGGCTGCAGTCATGCGGAGGGGTGTTCAAGGGCTTCTGCTGGGAGCAATGGAGCACTCGGGGTGGGAAGTTCCCTGTCTCCATTTTCCTGCCAGCATCAACCCTCCTCGCTCCCTGCAAGTCCTCTGACAACAGTGCCAGGCTGCAGAGCAGTGCCCCGAGGGCCACAGGGGAAGTGGGCACAGCCCCCTAATACTGAGCTGAACTGCAGAGGCACCTCTGTATTTTATCCATTTGCCGCAACTACAAAAGAGCAGGTGAAGTCCTCTGTAAACACTCCAATCATTTCCAGGAGGGAGGCCAGCTCTATTTACATGACTTAAGTCAACAAGCAGAGAAAGGATGTCACTTGAGAGATTTCCTGTTTCCTGGCAGCAGTGACTAGACATTCATGGGACTCTGCACATCTGCCAGGAAGGGGACCTGGCACAAGGATCAGCAAGCAGTTCAGGATGAATGTGCAGCTCCCACTCCCCACATAAGGCCACAGGCTTGATCCTGCGGCGATCCACTGGGGCCCGTCACTGCCTCTGCTTCCCATACCCAATGCCTCATAATGCCTCAAACGTTCAATGTCAGAGAGTGACATTTCTTCGGATCAACAGCTCCATTTACGGTAAGGGGAGGGCGGTGTGTGAACCTGAGGATGCCAAGTGATTGCTTGTTTTCAGGACAATCAATAAGACACTTATCTTGAAAGATTCATGCAAGTTTGGAATCAATTATGAATGGGATGAAGATAAAACTCTGTAGCAAAGTCGCTGGATTGTTGTTTTTAAGAATTCTTATCAGAGTTATGATCCATTTCGGTGGTTTCCCTGAAATGTTATAGAATTTTTTAAAAGAATGCTAACTATATGATGTCATGATGAAAGAGCAAGATTACTTCATGGCCTGATAAGAACCTTCAAAATTCAGATGCTGTAGAATCTCGGGATCAGGGCTGGAGCAGTGGCTGAGTGGTTACGGCACTTGCCCAGCATGCGCGGGTACCCAGGTTCAAACCCCAGCACCCAAGTACACAGCTAAGTGTCAGAGCAATGAAAACCATGTGAAAAACTCAATAAAAATTGATTCTTTCTCTCTCTCTTACTGTCCTTCTCTTTAAAAAAAAAAACTAGAATCTTGGGATCATATCTTATGGGGACAAGAAGGGGGGAAGAGACGCTTTTTGAAGGATAAAGTGGGAAGCATTGGGGGCACAGTAGAAGTCACATGGATTTGGGGCTATACCAAACCTGAATCTGAAACCAAGACTCTGCTCACTGCAGATGCATGACCTTGGGTACATTAGCCTTTCCAAATTAACATTCCCTCATGTCAGAAAAATGATAATGGATATCCTCAACTGAGGGTTAAAGATGAAGCTCGATCATCTGTATGACAGGGAGGGCATGTCCCAAACGTGCTCAGGCACCCGGGAGGTGCTTGTCATTCCTAACACTGAAACTCTGCCTTGGCCATCGTGATCAAGTTGCTGAATCGTTCCTTTGCCATCTTCTCACGTCTAACATGGAGGTAGGACTACGCTGCAAAGCTGTTGGGGGATCAAATCAGACAGCAGCGGAGGAGTCACTGTACACGGCAGGTGCGGAAGCTGCTAACCAGCTTTCGACTGGAGACACGAAATCCGACGAACATTTCAGGAAATCTGGTCTTGCCTCTTCACTTTATAAGGAGGGAAAGTGAGGCTTGGAACGGCAGATCTTGGCTCGGGTCACGGGAGAATTATTTCAGGAGGGATAGTGGCCCAAACCTCAGGAGGCGAGGGAAGATCCGCAGCTTCCATGAGGACAGGAGACGAGGTGAGCTTCCACAGGTGAGTGAAATCAGCTCAGGTCCATGATCCCAACTGGAAGTCTGCACCATGTCTGGGTGGGGAGAGGGAAGGTGCAGGAACCAGGCCTATCAGGAGGGAGTCAAGCCTGAGCTGGGCAGAAGGCAGAAACTGTGCTTTGCAGTGATGTGGAAGAGGGTGCTAATTCAGTCAAGGAGTCCTGGTGGCACCATCACGGGGACAGAGAGAAGGGAAGAGCACAGAACACAGAGACTCCGGCAGCCACTACCCTAACCAAGTTGTAACCATCCACGGTCCAAGTGGGAGGCCAAGGAGGGGACCCAGCTTGAGGAGCTGGTTGAAGGCTGTGTGGGTGAACCCCATAACTAAGATTCATCCCAAAGAGACAGATGGCCAAGGAACCCATGGCCCCCTGGCCAGCCTCCAGGGCAATGGTCCCCACTCAGCTTAGGCTCCTACTTTGGAAGATTGGCTGTCAGCACCTGGCCTCCTCTTGGCCCTAAATAGATCAACATGTAGGCCTGAGTGTGGAGAGTACTTTTTATGGGCCACACCACTTAAGCTGTCCTTGTGGTCAGAAGTAGCCGGGCGGTGGTCAGAACCACAACCTTATAAATCTGACACTATATTTAGCTCACACATACACACACACACATGGCTGAAGAATTTCTTTTCAGGTTCAGATTTGGAGTAACAGATCTATAACAACTTTGAAAAAGCCAGAAGAGGAGGTCACAGCAAAATGGGGAAGTAGGCCCAGCGGTCACCTCAGCCTCCTGTCATCTGTACCAACAGCCCCCAAGCACCTCCGCTGTTGGCCAAACCTACTTTGTTCTCTGACAGGGGGAAAATTTGAAGAATGGAAAATTCTCACCACTAATTTTTGAGGCCTTGGTGATATGTACTAAAGTGCACTGATACTGTGGGTATTGCCTGAGGAACTTGTTAAGTTTGTACCCACCCATGGAATTGTGTCACCATGTCCATATGTAGAACATACCTGCACCAGACATGTTCCTCTGGCCCCTTGAGGTCAACACCCTTTGGCAAGGTCAGCAACTATTCTGACTGCTCTCACATGGAGAGGTCCTGGCTGGTGACAGGAAGTCTGTACTCTGCGAGTGCCTGCTTCTCAAACCTGTGACATATACGGAGCGCATCTTGTTCCCCGAGTGGGGCTCTCGTGGCTTGCAGGGCTCAGACCCATGCCAGCGTTTAATCCTCACTGCAAACTCAGCGGACAGGGCTGTTATTCCAGCTTTACCGAGGAGGAAATGGAAGCGAACAGAGCTTAAGTGGCATGGCGCATAACTCTGAAGTCGAGAAATTAGCGCATTGGGGTTACAGATCCAAGCGCCTGGAATCTAAAATGCACGCTCTCCTCTTGGCCAGTTTCCTCTTGACTCCTGACTCTACAGCAGGCAATATTTCACGGACAGCCTCCTTACCGTGTCCGTCACGCTGCACGTGGTGGACGCACCGACTGCGATGCTCATGATGAAGCGATGGCTGAGCATCCACGCACAGCTCTGGTGCCGCGGATGCCGAGGGCCAAGCCCAACGCGGGTCTGGGCTGCGTGAATCTCACAGCCCGGTGCAGGAGACGCAGAGTAACCACCTGCACAACTTCATATGACACACTGTGATCGCCAAGGGAAAGGAGAGACACGGACGCTGCTTCGGCAGTGGCTTTTCCGCTGGCGCTGTTGGATAACAAGATGGCCGGGGACCTTCAGCAATGTCACATAGCAGTTACCCGAAGATGCCTAAAATATTACCCCCAATAGGTGTGGAGCACCGAGCAGCTCTGCTCATAAAGCCCTGCTCCAAGGCTCAATTATAGCTGCAGTGGACTCCTCAGAAAGTGCATTTAAAACACAGCTTCGCCCTTGACTCCGGACTCTGCATGTCACAAGCACTTAACTCAAAACCCTCTCGATTACCAACACCACGTCAGGGCACCAGTCCTGGGCCAGACCTCCCCACATGCTGTGACACTGACGGCACTTACATTATCATTAAGCTGTCCCTCGGTCACTCCCTGCTTGGGAAGATGAGCCCGGACCCGGACATTCCCAGCCCTCTTCTCCAGGAACAGCTGCCAAGTACACCTTGCCATAAAACCTATAACCCACATTTTATTTTATGACCGGAGATCTACTTCAGAAAAGCAAGCTAGCTCACTCTTCCGAAAAGTCATGAAGAGGTGACTCTGGTATCCTCTGAAGATGTTACAGGGCTCTCGTCTGACACCGACCAGGTGAGGTTCCAGAGCTGGTGCAGGAAGCACACCTCAGTATGGTCAGAATTAGCTTTGCGATGTCACACCTCCTCTGGAGCCAGCCCACGGTCTCTCACGAGGACCCAGAGAGCCGGCCACTCCTCCAGCTCCAGCTCGACCTCTTCTGCTCCAGGCAAAGTTGCTGCCTGAGTTTATAGACAAGATTATTAGAAAACACTCATCTTTAAAGACTTTACGAGATGCTCCCCCACAAAACCTATCTTCTTCAAGAGGCCTGCTCAGGGAGGGGAACGGAGAAACTGCCAGCATTGTGTCATTTTGGCCTCTCTGGGCTCCTGCTGAACTTGCAGAGATTAACTGTGCACTTGGCATGCACTAAACACTTAAAATGGCAGCACCTCAAGTTCAAGGATATTCACTTTATTTTCCCCTCATCCTCAGAACCAGCAGGTTCACCGTACACCGGTGGAAGGGCATAGCATAACCGGCCCGCAAACAGTAGGTCGGGGGGCTACTCTGCTATTGGGGCAGGATTAGGATCCATGAATGGGAGTTTCTAGGAGCCTTAATGAAAACCTCTCTATTTAATCATGCAGAACGACCAGCAGACTATTAGGCAGGTTCACCTGCTCCTTCCTACAGGTGACAAAGCAGAGAAGCCTGCCTCAGGTGCAGGTTGGACCCAATGACAAACAAAGGACCAAAGGCAAGTTGGGGAAGTCATCGCTGGTCAATAAAGAATTAGAAACATGGGGCTGGAGCAGTGACTCAGTGGTTGTATGCTTGCCTGGCATGCGTGAGGACGTAGCTTCGAACCCCAACACCAAGTACACAGCAAAGTATCAGGGCAACGAAAGCCACATGAAAAACTAAATAAAGTTGATTCTCTTTCTCTCTCTCTCTATTAAAAAAAAAAAAGAAAAAGAATTAGAAACATGGTGGGGGGGCCTCAGGATCTTCCATAAAGCTGAATGCATCTACATGCTGAAATTGCCCTTAGGCTCCCAAAGACCAAGAGGGTAAGCCAGGCGGTATCAGCTCACTTATAGAATATGATCTTGATATGTAAGGAAAGACAAACACTTCCTGTTGATGAGGAATATTCCCTGATGTCACAATGTCATCTATGCTAACATAATTAACATTTTATCTATAATCAACAGGGATCTCGAAAAACAGGTGTGACATACCCCAACAGTGACTGCTATCAGAAATACAGATCTTGCTTTATTCTTAACTTCAGGTGGTACACACCGGCCCTGTATTGACCACTTAGGAACATTCTCCTGGCCATAAATCCAATCAATAATGCACTCATGCAGAGACTCCCTGCACATTTGCTGCTCATATAAGCCCAGAGATGATGAGTACCGATCACAGTGGAGAGAAACCAGAGATGTGCCTGCGCCGCGCTCCTTCTCAAAGGACTAACCTGAAAACGATCTTTGCTTGCCTACAAATGAAATATTTAAAACAATGTTTGATGCCCCCAAGTTATACCTGACACATTTGTCGATTTTCAGATGCTGGGAGTGATTAGATTTGGGGGTCAGGTACTGTAAGGTCATTTTGAGACCACACATTTTAATTTCAAATGCAGGATGACAAACCCGATAAGCAGAACTTTATAGAATAAAAGGATACGAAATCAACTTACACCACTAGTTGGTATGGGGGAAACTTCTGTATTAAGTCCTGTCACCTAAAGGTAGGAGCCTGGTGTTAGGAGAGGGAATTTTCCTGACAAATAACCTTGATAAGTTAAGAGACCCACAAAGTGCTCTTGTAGATGTGGCTTCCAACCATGGAGGCCATTATGTCCGATGGGGGACTGGAGGGCCAGGGACTCTGGCTTCAGGAATCAAGGCGCTTACTGGTAAAGAACGTGTTCCTAGAGGTCTCTCAATTATCTAGAAGGAGTCTAACCATTAATGCTGGAGACAACACGACTCTCAGGAAGGTGGGCGCATCTGCAAAGGGTTAAACCATGAAGACAATGTGGCGGGCTACAAGTGCTTTAAAACTCAATTAAAATAAAACCAGTTCCTGTTGGCCTTTCCAGTGAAGATTTAAGGCCCATTCTACTGTATTATCTAAGCATATGAGAAAGGATGCAGCAATTGGATTTTGAATTATGCTAACCCATTTTCTCAGCTATCGAAAATGCTGGCTTCCAGCCCAATGAATACAAGAGCCACATGCTCAGACCCTTAATTATCTAATTAATGTAGTGTCATTTTAGCAATTAGTTCAAATGACCATACGTAACTTTTTTCTTTATCAGATCAGAACTGTAAATATTATTAAAATACTTGCTGGAGACATACCCCGCACGTGAAGGACATACAACTACAATTAACATTTGAAAATGATCAAGAAAGCCCTTAATTTCAAAAATTGTTTGTAAACCACCAGACCAACTCAAATGTGGCCCAAGGCTGATTTGCATGTGGTAAGTCCCTTAGAAATCTACTCAGCTGGACATCCAACCAGGGAGGGCAGGTGCTACCCGAGGAGATGGCAGGTGTGTTGGCGGAGGGGGTGGAGAGGGGTTAAGGCCCACGCACAACTGGTGAAGCACTGGTCCCGGCGAATGTTACCACAGATGACATTATTACAAAGTGAAGAATAATTTGAAAACTCCTCACACAAGACTGCTCCTACTCATTTTCTCACCACTGCACTCTCCACGGAACTGAATTTTAACGTTAAATCTTTCACATCCCCTGCAAACCAGATAGTGTCACAGTCGCTTCCATAATTTACTAACGCTGGAGCGTTGGGATAAGAAAGCTAATGTTGTAGAAAAGTGTGCTTGTGCTGAAGAAATTGTTTCTGTGCCATTTGTCCCGTCTTTCCGTTGGCGGTCTGTCCATGCGAGGACCCCGGGCCAGCTCCTCTGGGCATCTGCCAGGAGTCCTTGCTCGCGAGAGGTCAACATGGATCCGAGGAGGTGTTATTCATTTGGAACACAGAGGCAACCACTCTGCAAGAGTTCCTTAGCACCGATTGAAATCATCTTTCAGCAATGAAAACGGCAAATATGGGCCTTGTTTTCCAAGAGTTAGCAGGCGGGTGTAGAAAGCAGGCAGGCACCTGCCTCGGCTCTGTGAGCTCCCGAGGAGACTCCTTCAAAACCCCTGGCACTGCAGCATTTAGAACTGAGGTCTCTGCTCTGCGGCGAGTGGGGACACTTTTCCTGGGTTTTGGGGAGTTTTCAAGGCAGCTTCATTTCAAGTAAGAAAAGAAACTTCAAGGACGGCCACGTTCCTTATCACCACCTGGACGGCAGGTGGTATCTGCTTTCTAAAGGTGAAAAGGCGGAGATTCGGCTCTTTCTCAGCCCTTTCCCCGTCTGTGATGGTGGGCAGAGACCAGACTCCATGCGGTCAGGTCCAGGATTGCCTGCCAGCTGCCTCCACTCTGAGGTCCCACCTCATATTCCCAGCACATCGCGGCTACTGCACCAGTGGTCCTTCTCCCTCCCCAGCCTCACCTGCTGCTATTTGCAAGTAAGACTGAGAAGCACATCTGCAAATCCCACCCCTTCCCTTCCGAGGCTCCTCCAGCCGGGGCCCTCCCTCTCCCACCTCTCACCCTCTGTTGTCCACACTCTAAACATTTCTCTGTCACTTGGCTCTTACTTAAGTATCCACCTCCTTAACTCCGCTGCGAGTTAAGAACAAAGCAGTGGCAGGTGTGGAGGTGCACACCTGGCATCCCAGAGCTTACGCAGAGGCTGAGGCAGGAGGATCATAAGTTTGAGGCCAGCCTCAGCAACTTAGTGAGACTGTGTCTCAAAATAAAAAAATAAAAACAGCTAGGGATGCAGTTCAGTGGTAGAGCACCCCTAAGTTCTATCTCCGGTATTGCCACCCCCCAAAAAAGGGAATGAAGCAAAATCTGCCCTTTCATCCCTAGTATTTGGTAAAGTGACACCACAAAGCAGCAATTTCGCTTTATTTCTGAATCATTAAATGGATTTTTAACACTTACAAAATGTAAGAAAAAGAGAGAGAGACAGACAGAAAAGAACAGATTAAAAATAGGAGAAGAAACATGAGGGAGTAACTAACAATATGAATAAGGCAAGAAACCAATCTATGAAAAACCTGCCCACGAAGGTGAAGGGCCAGGGAAACGGGGGACCATGCAGAAAGGTCTGCTCTCACCTCCCAGTCAATACGTTTTCTGTGATGGGAATTTCTGAAACGCAATAAAGCTGGTCCTTAATCCTAGCACTCAGCAAAGCCACAGCATCACTGCAAAGGAGATCCATTTCCAGTCTCGTCCATGCGCCCCACCACTGAACCTGCTCAGAGGCGGACGTCCCGCAGCATGAGCCACACGCTCCAGGTGTGAGCAGTGTAGAAGGAAGCCACACGGAAAACCATGCGTGCAGAAGGCCACGAGGGGCCGTCCACTTTCAGGAACTTACAGTGTTGACAATTCATGTGGACCGGCTCCAAAATGACCTACCGCAGGAGGGAATTCCTTTCACATTTCCTGATTTTTTTTTTTTTTTTTGGAGATAGTGAAAAAGAAAGAGACAATCAATTTTATGTATTTTTTCATCTACCTTTGTTTCCCCAGCACTTAGTTGTGTATGCAGTGCTGGGGTTCTAATCCAAGGCCTCGCGCATGCCAGACAAGTGCTCAGCTGCTGAGCCACCACTCCAGCCCCTCTTTCACAGTTCTTAACAACTGTCTGTCTATCGGCATTTTAGTGATTTTGTGTGAGTATATCTATAAAACTTGTTAATATAATTTGCTATTCATATAATCATAAAATCAATGTAAAGAGACTAGTATAATAACATAAGATTATTTCTAACTGTTGCTGAGCACAGTGGTGCACACCTATAACCCCAGCAACTCAGGAGACAGAGGCAGGAGGATTTTAAGTTCAAAGCCAATTTCAGCAACTTAGCAAAACCCTCAACAACTTAGTGAGACCCTGTCTCAAAAAAAAAAAAAATAATTAAAAGGACTAGGGATTTGGTTCAGTGGTAAACTACCCATGGATTCAATCCACAGCACAAAAACACAAAAAACGTTTAAAGAAAAAAGGTAATTTTTAATCGTCAAAAAGGCAACAAAAATCATCAGTAACAACTTAATTAGTACATCAGGTCATTCTTACATTCAGACAAAATCCAAGTACTTTTTGAAGTAGGTGATCAAAATGATGTTGCCTTAATTATCATAAAATGTCCACAGGAACAAAAGGACATGTGTGTGTTTTTCCCCCTGTGGAACTGGACCTATCTAACAAACATTCTTGTGAAAATACTAATTAACACATCTTAATACTAATTAACACGGACTTTTGATAGCAAAAACCATATTCAAATACATTCTGTCCAAGTCAAGTCATGAAAACTGAATTACCAAAGGCACAACCCTAAACAAGGTCACCAGTGCGTGTGCTAAGCTGAAAGTCACATCACTGACATGCCCCAGCAACAGATTCTTCCTGAGTGCAAGCGCCCTGAGACTGCCGGGGTGCTGGGATCGGAGCAAAAGCCACATACCGCACTCGAGATCTTGGCACCCCGGAACTATCTGGACTGACTTAACAGAGGTAAAAAGGATGACAGGGATACGGTTATCCCCGTTTAAAATGGTTTAGCAACCACAACTCAGAACACTTGAGTAAACTGTCCAAGGTCACAAAGCGGGGCCATGGAAGAGCTGGGTCTTGAACTCTAGCTGGTCCAAAGTGCAGAATGGTACCCAGGACTGTGGAGAACCACACCTGCTTCCTGGTGAATTCAGGGCTGAATGAAAAGAGCCCGACGCATGACAAGCCACATGTCAGTCCACCCTTCACTCAGGAATTTAGGGGGCAATGATGGAGTTGGGGGACAAATGCTAGAGGTTAAACTCTGAAGGAGCCTAGAAAGTGAATGAAATTTTAGATAAACACCCACATGCACACGCATCTTCCCCAAATCCAGAAGACTAGAGAGGAAGTCATTCAGTGAATACTCATTGCCATCCTCTCACCTCCTTGGAAGCTGTAAAATTCCCCATTGGAAGTTGGGTTTAGCCATGAACTGGCTTTGACCAATGAAAGGGAGGGTGTGCTAAGTCTCAGTCTAGTCTAGAAGACACAGGGAGCTGCCTGCTTGCATCACGGGTAGAATGTGTCCTAACTCCACACTCCTCCTTCAGCCTCAGCTCGCAAGAGTCAGGTAGAGCAACCAACTGCGGCATTGTGCGTGGCTTCTTACGCAGCAGCAGCTAACTGATGCACACAGTGACAACAATGAAAGAAGCAATGGCCAGGCCACAGAGAAGTGAACGCATGGTAGTGTGAGGGGGCAGCAGAGGGGAGCTAACCTGGAGGGACTCTGGAGAAAGGATTAAAGTGCCCAACTCAGCTGTTTTGTTTTTGTGGTGGTTGGTGGAACCTGGGCCTTGCATGTGCTAGACAAGTGCTCCAACCCTGAGCCACACCCTAGCACCCCAAGTCAGCAGTGTCACATGTCCCCCGCTTGCACCGCTGTGAGATTTCACCACATACAGCTCAAGGAACTGAAATGGAAAGGCATTTACCTTAGAAGATTCTAGAATGAAGGCCACTAATACCCTTCAAAGGCCAAAGCCTCCAAACAAGAACAATACGCGAAGTGAATGAATAGAAACCTCTTCGCAGCTCAGTGCTTAAACATGTGCTGACTTCTCGCCACTGAGCTTCAACTACTGGGGCTAAATTTTGAACAAAAAAAGAAAAATGGACATTTTGAAAGTTCTAGAAAACATGGAGGCCTCTCAGTTTCTGCAACTTATCTGTTACAGAAAAGCTGGCAAAACGCAGAAGAAGTGGAAGGGAGGCCATTTAAAAATTCCTCAAGATTATGACGATTACTTCTTCCCTTTCAAACGCACAGTATATTGAAGTTTCTTTAAAAAATTCATACAGGAGAGTCATCCTATGCAACTCTAAGAAGGAAGCTGTCAGACAACATTCCCAATTCAATATTATATTGTGCTTCAAGAAAAGATTTCCATATATTCTAGATTAAAAAAAGCCTCATAAATAAATGATAATCCAGTGCATGCTCTGAAAAATGAAAAAATAATTTTGTGTTTGCATTTTACTCCACAGAGTAAAATTTAATCTCTCTTTTAATATAGCATGCTTTATATAAAAAGGTAAAAAGATGTAACCTTATGAAAATTGATTTTTTTACATGTTTGAAGATGCCCCTCGCTGTATTTACCCAGGCGTTGCTATCTGTGAGTGTAGAGACTCCGCGCATTGATAACTTCACCATGTTGGGCTGAAAGTGAACGGAGCTATTGTGATTTGATTTGATGAAATTTTCCTTTATAGTGTTGAAAACAGTCAAGACCAGACAGTGGCTTTATGAGTGTGCCCTTCCATCATTCAGGTTATGCTTGCAAATCTGGGCCATGGTCTATCACAGTACCGAGCACACAGTAGGGGCTTACTAAACAATCTGTCACATGCATGTTTTAAGACAATCAGCAAAGACACAAACAGCCCCAGTTCAAAGCAGAGCTGAAGTCATGGGATCCTAGGATGGGGAAGTCAGGCCCTGGGGCCTCGCCATCCATGCGGAAGTCATCCGTGTTTCCTGAGCATCCTCCGGTACACCTGCAGAGGACTGGCCAGATGGAAGACCAACACCACCCCCGGGAGTGCCTGGCCAGTGGCAATGTGACAGCTGCAGCCTGTTGTCTTGGAACAGCTGTTTCCTAAGTGCCACCTATGAATAGCACCTGGTCTTCAGTATCTAAGAGCTCCATTTGGACAAACTGGAAGAAGCAGGCCAGTTCTGACTTACTTTCTGTCCCTGGCTTCCAAAGGTGAGATTAGCCTCCAGGAGACTTCTGGTTCCAGCTGAAAAAGACTTCAGGGACTGCAATTAAAAGTTGGGGCTGGAACGGTGGCTCAACGGCTCCAGCGCTTGCCTGGCATGCACGAGGATGCGGGTTCGAACCTCAGCACCACATGCGCAACGAAGTGTCAGAGCAAAAAAAGCCACATGAGAAACTAAATAAAATTGATTCTTTCTCTATCTCACTGTCCTTCTCTCTCTTAAAAAAACAAAACATGCCAAGTCCTTCACTTTCATTTGAAGGCTTCATGTGGCAGCTTTAAAAACAAATGCAGTGCTAGAGCACTTGCATGGCGTGCACAAGGCCCTGGGTTCAATCCCCAGCTGCAACAGCAGCAGCAGCACCACCACCAATACTACTACCAAGTGAGCACGTGCGCGTGCACACACACACACGCGCGCGCTGAACTGACAAACCAAGACCAAATGCATTCGAGGTATACAATAGTGACAATATGACATTCAGGTACGTTGTAATGCGTGACAATCACACTAATTGACATATCTGTCACCACCCATGCTGGGTGTTAGATCCCTAGAACTTGTTCACCACATTGCCGAAAGCTTGTATCCTCTGATCAACACCTCCCCATCTTGCCCACCCCGCAGTCCCTGGCAGCCACCATTCTACTCCTGCTTCTGAGTTAGACTTCTTTAGACATCACATCTTGGTGACATCACACAGCAGCTGCCTCGCTCTGACTTAGTTCTCTTAGCACAGTGTTCTCCAAGTTAGGGAATGGTTAAAGAAAATGTGGTACCCACACACAATGACATGCTATTAGGGCTTTAAAAGGAGTCCTGTCCGACCTGAAGGCAGATCTTCTGGCCCTGAGACTTGTGACATTGTGGAGAGCTCGAGATGGGATCTGGGGTTCAGACTCCTCAAGGACACTAAATGGCAGCAAAGAGGAGAGGAGGCACCTCTGGTTGTGGCACACAGACTCTAAAGTGGCCCTGTCACCCCATCTCCTGGGCATCACATCACTGTGCAACTCCCTCCTTTTGAATGTGGACAGGACTTGTGACTTGCCATCAGCCAACAGGGGACACAGGTGACAGGCGTTGCTCCCCAACAACACCACATGTGTAAGGCTGCATGCGCAGGCTCACTGCAGGGTGTCTCCATGCTGGCTTGATGGAGCACAACATGGTATAGAACTGCAGATGGCTCTCAGGAGCTGAGGGCTGCCCCCAACCCCAGCCAGCAGCCAGCAAGAAGCTGGGGCCTTCAGGAAAAGGGCCGGGAGACAGTGGCCTCTGCTCATCATCTGCGTGACCTGGGAAGCAGACTCCTCCCTAGGCAATGACCAGATCAGAACCCAGCCTGCCCTGTATCTGACTGCAGCCTCGTGAGACTGTAAGCAGAGGACCCCCACAGAGTCACACGCAGGGTCTTAACGACAGAACTGTGAACTGACAAATATGTGTTGCATGACGCTGTGAGGTTTGTGTTGATCTGGGTCACAACAACAGCAGACGATCACAAGAAGAGGATCTGAGTGTGCACAAGTGGAGGTCAAGGACCAGCAGATGCCATGGGTGGGGCAGGAAGCATGTGGAAGCCATGGGTTCTTGGCTCACTGCTGTGTCCCTCCCACCCACCTTAGGTGCCCACAGAATTACGAATAAGAAAATGTTCTGAAGCGGGGAGCAGTGGCACCCACTTGTAACCCCGTAGACTTGGAGGCTGAGGCAGGAGGCTCTCAATTTCGAGGCCAGCCCGAGCCTGGGAAACTTAGCAAGACTCTGCCTCAAAAATTAAGAAGGACCAGGGACGTGGCTCACTGGTAGAACAGCCCTGGATTATTCAATCCACAACACTGCAAAAGAAAGAAAGAAATGTGCTGAAATGATGAACAGATGAGGGAGACAGAAAGTATAATGGGAATCAGGAGCTGAACAGTGTAGGTAGGCTCAGCTGTGGGGCTACAGGGAGCCACTGCCTTAGACCAGAGGAGTAGCATGGCAAAGATTGTTTAGGATATGGCATCTGGCAGGTGGGAGGGATGAGACAGGGGAAATCTGAATCTCAGGGCCAATCCCACACTCAAGCAAGCACTCATAGTGGGTGATGGCTAGAGAAAACACACACACAGAGAGAGAGAGAGAGAAAGAGAGAAAGAGAGACAGACAGACACTCAGAATGGCCAAGCCTCTGATACCTAGTTCAAATAAATATAATCATAATCAGATGTGCCATCCACAAGCACTCTCACAAGTAATGTACAGACACGAGATAATAATGAATACACACACGCACCCACCACTCAGCTTGAGGAAAGGGACATTCTTGCACTTCCTAAGCAGGAAGCTCTAACTCATGTTCCTGTTTTGCATCCGCCTTCTGTTAGTTTCATCATGTATCCTCATATCCTCTAACTGTACGCTCCATTTGCTTACACTGTGACCTCTCTATGAACTGACTCATCCTGTCTACGTTCTCCTGTGTGACTGTGATCTGAGTTCCACGTTCATTTGCACAGCTCTCTAGTACTCCAAGGCGTGAACCTACCATCATTGGCTCCCCTGATGTACTGGGATGGACTTCCAGGAGCTCTCAGCTCCCTGTTATCACAAAGACTGCGCCAGGACACCCTGGAGCTTTCCCTAACCCCCCAGAGCTTCTCAGAGGCATGATCACCAGAATCAAGCCGCACCAGTTGTTAAGGACTAGGTAAGCAGGAATACCAAAACATTCTCCAAAAGGGCCACACGTGCTGGCACACCCGAGCCCAACACACAGGGCACCCTGCTTCTCCACATGCTTGCCAAAGCTTGCTACTGCCTGGTTGGTTCACTGTTGGTTTCCAATCTGGAGAGTTCGAAATCATTTCTCCTTGTTCTTTCCATTGTGATGCCTTCCAGCTGACAAGCTTGGGCATTCAATAACAGAATGCTCTTTACAGGACAACCAGAATTTGAAGACAGGCATCTGCCCTATCTGTATTTCAAGTTGGCAAAAGACGACAGGAGCCAAGGCAAAGTTAGTAATAAAGTTAAGCCATAATGCATCCAAAGAACACATATTAAAACATAATGCATGATGTAGAGAGAGGAGGGGGAGAGATACTTCACAGTCATTTATGACTGATCTTGGCTCCCAAGTCTATAGGTGCTATACATGACCTAAGGCAAGCAGAGCATAACCCATAATAGCATATAAAAAACGACCAACACGCAATGACACACAAAGAAAAGGCCATCCGTATTACTAACCCTTAGAATCTGTCACCGCCCCCCTTCCCCTCCATCAGGGGCATCCTTAAACTTTGAATATGTGCAGCTCTCCTACACAGAACAAAGACGGGATCAATGTTTCCCTGCACACGCAGAGCTCAATTGTACATTTGAAAGCGATGGGGCACAGGAAGAGGTCCTCTGGTCAACACAATCTGTTCAACAGGGAATAGCTCTTGCCTGGACAGGGCGTCCTGGCTGTCTGGCCCTCCTGCCTCAACTTCTTCCCTTGAGCTCTTGACCCCGCCCCTCCTTCCTCCCGGGGAAGCCTCACCTTCATTTGGCCACCCTTCCTGTAGCCCACCCCTCTGCCACCCTGCAGTTCCTTTGCACCAGTTCCAGGTGTTGGCTGCCAAAAATGAAGAGCCACAGGAATATACTTTATGCAGTCACTTGCTCGCCCTGGCCCAGCTCCCCTGCTGGAAGGTAAACTACGGCAGGAGGTGCCTGATGTGTCTAGGGTACCACTTGTGTCTCAGCACCTTGAACAGCACCTGCTTCTAGCAGGAGTTGGTAAAAAGAAAAAAAAAGTGTCCTTAGCTCATCTGGTGTGTGTTTCAGAAAGCCTTTGGTGGAACCGGGATTCGGTATGTGAGCTTATACATAAATGAAAGCAGGTCACAGGCCCTTGATCCCCCAGTGTCACTAGTATCCCCAGGGTTAGCTTGCATGGCTTGACTTCTAAAGAGGCAAACAGGACCACAAGTCCTTCCTGGATTATCATCTGTTCCTTCTTTATCCTGAGCATCCAATAAAGAGATTATATGAACATAAATCAACAAAACACTGTATTTCTTTATCGTTATACCCACTTGATGGTTTTAGAGTTTTAATCGTGCCAATAACCATCCTCTGCAAGCTCTTAAGGATGGAAACTGTCTCTTACTGCATTTGAAATTCAAAGAGGAAGCTCAGAGAGCACCATGTGACAAGAAGTGCCGATGGATATTTACGATCAAGGAAGATGATCAGCTCAAGTGAGGGCTTGCCGATGAGGTCGCAGTGTGTTATGCATATGGCTCATTGCAGCTTCCAAAGATATGCCCTTTCTTTGGTCAATAAGTAAAGGATAAAAGGTTCAAGATAAGGAAGAAGCACTTTATAAATGAAAACGTTCACTAATGAAATTAGTTTCGTTACTACAGGAAGTGCTAATTTTCCTGCTCACTGAGAGTTTAATAAAAATGCTATGTCTACTCTATAACTGCGATTAATCAGTGTGGTATTGAGAAGTGCGGTGATTCTTTTTCAACAGGCAATTTTCAAAATTTGAAAAGGTGTAAATTTCATGCAAATTGCTTCATAATCATGTACGTACAACACGGAGCTGACACACTTGCGGTTAGGAGAGGAATCCTTAACATTTAACTTTTTTCTTCATTTTTTCCCCCTGAAAGGTGTGTCCTAAATGAGAAGATAGGACTCACAAAAAGGCACTCAGATGAATGTCAACAAAAGGGTAAAATTGTAAACACGCTTGAACAAGGGTGAGCAATTTGAACTACGACGTGAAAAAGCAAGTACTGTACAGGAGAAACATGCTTTGACCCAATGAAAACTCTAACCGCCGTAGCCACAGCGTCAGGACACCGGGAAGCACTTCTCTAGTTCTAATTCTTATGCAGGAAGCAACATCTTTGCTAAAGAAAGTGACATTTCTGCTCTTTTTAAAAAGTCCCCAGACCTCCGAAAGTTTCAAAACATGTTTTGCAAACTTGAGCATTCCTGGGACAAAGTGGCCTAGCTTGTGACTCCTCCCACATCGATACAGTGATGTTTCGCCCTGCAGGAAGGAGCTGGCCTCAGAGCGTGACGGCCTCGTGGTGCCAGCCTCGTGGTGCCTGGTGTCTGCTTCCAGCACTGGCTGAGTAAATGCAACGCATGCCAGCCATCTGTTTACACGGCTCAGGGAGGGGTGGATAATAAGACCTCCAGTGTAAAGACGACGGTGCTGGGACCATCAGCTGTGTCTACTGATGGCCCTCAGATTATACAACACGGGCAGAAGGAACAAAAGCCGAGGAACAGCTTTGCAGACACAGGCGTTTACATGGTGGCATCTAACTGCAGGTTGCTTCTGGTCTCTCTGAGGTTGGGAGCCTTTATTTTGTATTTTTCAATATATAACTTAGAAAGCAATGGCTGGCTTTGGATAACAACTTGAAGTGCTTCTAAAAGGCCTAAGCACTGCCGCAGTCCCCAGCATGGCTGGAATTTCTCCCCCTTGCAGGCGTTTAGGGCACAGTGAAATGGTAAGTAGGAACCGCGTCCCTCCCTCGTCCATTTTCTGAAATCTTGGCCGTACTCAAGGCGGTTATCAAGCACAGACCGCGTTCTTCAGGAGTGTGTCGGAGGATGCTTTCGGTTAAAGCAGCACATTTGAGAAACATCTGGTCACATGCACTAATGCACACTTCTGAATTCCGCATGGCTTTTACATTGGCGTCACCCTGCCCTGAGTGCCTCTTGCAGGCACCGTGTGTAAATAAGACAAAGACTTGTGCCGCCTTCGATCACGGGGTGGTGAGCGGTGGCGCTGGATTCAACGTGGCAACGCATTTTCCATTACACGCTAAGATTAATAAAGCTCGCAGGGCCCGGGCGAGGCACTGGAAAGCAAGGGCAGTGGCTGCTCATTTCTGTCCCATTAGACGCGGGCTGAGCTGCAGACTTGCCACACTCTGTCACTCCAGCCTGGTAATGGGCCTCATGGACACCACGTTGGCTGCAGCCTCTGGGGGCACAGTTGCAAGAGAAGCTTTCTCTTTTCCTTTTCTCCAAGAAACGAAGGCCGCAAGGGCCGGGTGGATCTTCCCTTTGGCCTGGTTATGCAGCAAAAGGCACCCTTCAAATGTACACCAGTCTAGGGTAGCAGGAGGCAGGGGTGAGCTTGGGACCTTCAGGAATACAACAAGCCCCACTTCTTGGCAGTGGAAGGGGAAAGGCTCTGCTGGCTGAGTGGGCCTTATGACAATCACTGGACCACTCTGAACCCAGTTTCTTCATCTGCCACTGGAAGTGATGGAAGGCAGGGCAGGGGGAGCAAATAATGAATATGCAGCTCCAGCCCAGGGCCCAACATACGGGAAACACACAGCAAATATGAGTTTCTGCTATGACAACTCTGGTGCTTGCTACCATTTTAATTACCACTCTGAGTGCTATCAATGCCACTGCTACTAGTCACAGAGCTGTAACCTCTTTGATCTTCACCTCCACTGATGGTGGCCCTGCCCTCCTCTAACTGATGAATGTGATATTGCACAAAATAATCAGCGTGCTGCAGGTTCTCCACCTGTGCTTGGTTAAAGGCACATCCCCACATACCTGGCAGGAATTCGGGCAGGAGGAAGTAAAATCCACTTCAGTGCCACTACAATGCCCCAATCTGGTGACTGAGCCATCAGGAGCCCTGTGCTAGGAGGCTTCTGCCAGGAAGGAGAGGCTGCGAGTTCCCCTGTATCCTTAGAGCACCCACTCCTGCCCAGCATTTAGCTGGGGACAAACCGTTCTGTCCCCCACGACTTCATCTGGTCCTCAGAACCATCCCTACAATGTGGGTAGTGTACACCCGGCATTTCACAGACGAGGCCTTGGAAGATCAGAGAGGAGATGCAGCAACCCCAAGACGGCACAGCTTGCTTTAGGCACAAATGAGAAAGCCGGGGCTCCCAGCTGACTGTAATACCACTTCCCCCCGACGCTGGCTGTTTCCTGAATCTCTAAGTGGAGAAGTGAGTGAATCGCGGTTGTGGAGTGAATGGGCTTCCACTCCAAGGCATGTGTAAACCCCACCCGCCACGGGGTGGCTTTTGCAGGTGGGACTTTGAGGATGCTGATGGCCCCTGGTGATTTTTACCAGGTGACAAACTATCCCAAAAATCAGTGATCAGAACACGCACTGCTCATTTTTAGCTTGTGATCGTGAGGGTCGCAATCTGAGTTGGGAGCAGTGGGCAGGTGTCGGGGGTCAGCTGCGTGCCCAGGACCTGGCTGGCTCTTGGCTGGGTGGTGCGGTCACAAGGCTGCATGGCCCCCTGTCACCAAGAAGGCCAGCGGAGTCTCCTGCGCTCCCAGAAGTTCCCAGCACAGCACATGTGCAAGCTCCAACTCAGAGGCCTCCACAGCCTCTGCTGGCCTCATGTCTGCAGATGGACAATGGTCAAAGCCAGCCTCCAGGCACGCAGCCTCTCAAGGGCCCAGTCTCTCACTCGTGATGCAAGGGTGCGCCCGTTAGGGGGAGAGGCAAGATTCAAGAGTCCATGTTGACAGTCTAGCACAGATATTAACCTTTGGCATTTGTGGGCTGAATATCTGTTAACCAGGGTATTATCAGTGACAGTTCTTCAGACCAATGGACGATAAGGAATCAGATCACTAACCAACTCTCTTGCATAATTTACTACAGTTTGTGCAACTCAAAAGTGGGTGGGTAGAAAAAAGATGGGCTCCAAAAACTCTTTTGGCCCTCAAAGTCTTCTTTAAATATTCTTTCAATAGGATAAAAAATCACTACGTGCGTGCATACACGTGGCATGTGTTTGTCTGCAGGTGTGCGTGGATGCTAAATGCAGCGTATCTTTGGACTCTCTTCTGCGTTGGTTCTGTTCAATTTTGGGCTTTCATGCTTGTCAACTGTGTTCCTGAACCACCCCACGCTGCCCTGAAGCCATAATTGCTTCAGTGATATTCAGAGCATTAAAAAGAAAGAAAGAAATAAAATAAAAGGAAAGTTGCAGAGGGGCAGCACTTACCCCGTACACAGAAAAATAGACTGAAAGGAAAGTATTGTCGCAGTGTTTTGCAAATGACATTTCCAGCAATATAAACGATGATTTATTTCCCCATGTAATCATCCTGATTGCATCGCACCGCTCTTGGCTAGCTTTTTAAAGCCTCGCAAGACAACTTTCAAACCTGATTAGTATGTATGATGGGGAATCAGATACATTATATTTAGCTTCAAGTGCACAGCACTGTGGATGCAAAGAAAGAAAGATAGGGGAGGAATAAGAAGAAAGAAGAAAGAAAGAAAAAAGAACATCTGTAACCCTCCTCCAAGGGCCCGCACAGCACCGGTCAGGGGAGGAGGGAGCTGTGGAGTTTGCCCGAGTTGCCTTCATGTGGCCTCCTCAGCATGGGGCTCCCAAGTCACAGAGAGACAGGATGGGCCGACTCCCCATCCAGGACAGTCTACTGCTCTTGTCCTAACGCTCAGCACTCACTCCATCAACACGGTCTTCTGTGAGCCAAAGATCATGACTCCTCACTCACAGGCTTTTGCTCTCTTAAAGCCGATTGTCTGTGGGCCAAGATGGCCTAGAAGGGACTCGGGGACTGGCCAGGTGTGGGCATCTGGTGAGGAGTCATACCCGGGGCCAGATCTCCATGATGCACATGGGACATGTCCAGCAGATTCAGCCCGAGGAACAGGGCAGGAAGGACCGCCAGGGCGAACATTTAAGGTGTTCCCAAGCTCCAGCTCCAGCAGGGCAGAGGGACTCTGGCATGAACTTGGGAGAGATGTCTCCTTAAACAGTTCACTTTAGACACCTCCCTCGCCTCCCCCAGCCTGCCCGCCCCGCATCAGGTGTAGCCCACAGGAAGGCACCTCGTTCCCAGGGTGGAAGTGCAGCTGGTAAGGATGCAAATGCTGGTTCATATGCTAAGCTGATGTGGCCAAATGCAAAATCTGCATGGGTGACATTTCGGTGGAATGTCATGTGTGGCCTGGGAGCTCCAGGTAACGCTTGCAAGCCACGGGAGGCCCTTATCCCTTTTCCTCCCCTGCCAGCACTCCACATTGAAAAACTGGAGAAGTTTGCCACGTCCCGAGGGCCTGGCCCAAACCAGGGCTTAACATACAACCTGCTTTGACAAATGTATCTACGAAAAGGGCAACGGAAGGGACATTCGTTGAGCACACACTGTATGCCTGAACAGGGACAACATGTGAGCATCCCTTTATCACTCCTTACTCATTACAGCAATCCTGAATGTCAGCCTGTTCTAGATGGGGACACTCAGGCACACAGAGACAATCAAGACAGACAGGACACTGACCTTTCCCAACTTGGCCCTAACTGCAGGTGACGGGACAGTGAGTCACGCTGTCCCCTCCCCAACCCACTCTGCCTCTTCAAGCAAAATGCCTTGCCTGGTGCAGGACTGAAGGTCCACCTACAACAGGGTCTCTGATGGCATCCAAGTGCCCTCCAGGCATCTTTTCTTTATGACTGCTATCTCCCCAAGGTACAGTTACCTCTTTTCTATACTAAACCTTCTATCTCTGACAATATCTAGGCTTTGTTTTCTGCTATTAAAACTGTGTAATAGCTTTGGTAGGTAAAGTTCTTTGTTGGCCCCCAAGGGTCCAGGCCATGGCAATACATGGCTTCTTTCTCTCTCTCTCCCTAAAGAGTGAGAGAGAGAGAAAGAGAGAATGAATTTTATTTAATTTTTCATCTGGCTTTAGTTTTTCGTCCTCTTAGTTGTGTATGTGGTGCTGGGATTCAAACCAGGTCCTTGCACATGCCAGGCAAGCACTCCAACACTGAGCCACAGCTCCAGTCCTGATAACGTGGCTTCTCTATTATTCAACCTCCAAGCACTTTTTGTTGTTGTTGTTGTTAGGGATATTTCAGATGTTAATTAAAGCTCCAAATCTGTTGCTCTTAAGATAAGGAGATTGTTCTCATCACATGAGCCCTTAAATCTAATGATGGAGTCAAGAGAAGTCAGAAAGACTTCACAGCACAAGGGGAATTCAATGCACAAGGCAATCCATCCACAAGAGAGTGGTCTGCTGCCTTAGAAGAGGCAGGGCCACTTGTCAAGGAATATGGGCAGCCTCTAGGAGCTGAGAGCAGCTACCAGCTGACAGCCAGCAGGAACCGAGCTGGTGTGTTACAACTGTAAGAGCTGAACTTGGCCAGCATCTTGCAGGAGCTGGGCAGGGATTCTTCTCCACCCAGCTGAGACTGAGATTTTGTCCTCGAGAGACCCTGAGCAGAGAACTCAGGCACACTGTGCCCTAAACTCTGACCTAACTAACAAATGGGTGTTGATTTGAGCTGCTGAGAGTGTAGCAATTTGTTACGCAGCCAACAACGCAGTGCAGCCGCATCCAATGATCCCTGGTTTAACATAAAACTTTCCCTTCTATTCATTTCTTTGATTTTTGAAATCATAGTGCCTTCAAAATAAAAAATTCTTAAACCTGGGAATTCATTCACCACAGCAGTATCAATTTTTTTTTAATTACTAAAAGGTGTCTTTAATTACTAAAAGATTGTCTCCGGGCCATGCACAACGGCACACGCCGTAATCCCAGCAACTTGGGAGGCTGTGGCAGGAGGATCAGGAGTTCAAAGCCAGCCTCAGCAACTGTGAGACCATCTCAAAAGGAAAAAGAAAAAGGGCTGGGAATCTGTCTCAGAGGTTAAGCAACCCTGGATTCAATCCTCAGTGTCAAAAAAAAAAAAAAATTGTTCCAAAACAGTATTTCTCACTAGTATTACTCATGATGGTCCTGATATGCTAGACAGTGAGAACTGAATTATTTTTGTCTGCCACATCTTATGCAAAGACAAGAATGTCTTTAGATAAAAGCAAAACTTGGTATTTATGCTACAAAAGGTATCTTTTTCAGCAGCACTGATTTCTTCTAAGATTCTGTGTGGAGAAAGGCCCCATCATGTGTATTTTCTACAGAGAATATCAACTGATATCATCTCCCAAAACTACAGAGATGGGCGGGCGGGGAGAGAATGACTTTGAAAATTTCCTCTTACAACCAAAATTATACGAAGAAAGGATGACAGCTTTTCCATGTCACTAATTTCTCTGAAGCAATACAACGGCAAACTCCTGAGACCTTGACTATCTCACACAAAATAGAAAAACGCAGATTCCAGAGGAGGCCTGGGGGACTGGGCTTCCAGCAACAGATTGTAAGCCAAGTCATAAATCGAGGTAGAATACAAAATAGAGGGAGGGGGGAAGGGTGGAACTTGTGGCTTTGTGCCTGTTCACTTGGGGTCTGCAAGATAAATGGGCTGAGGATTTTCCTGTCCATTTCGGCTCCACGTTCACACGATTAAAGTCATTAGTTAGAACACTCTACCAAGAAACTATTGCAAAGCTGGGCTTCCCTTAAGGAGGAGGATTAAAAAGAAGGAAAAGAAAAGAAAATCCACATGGAATACACAAAAATTATATGCACACTAAAAATCACGCCAGTGGCTATTTACTAATAGTCCTGCTTCAAAAGCACAGGCTGCTCTCTGAGGCCTTCCTTCCTGACACATTAAGAGACGGCACCCCAAGGTTGGAAGGAAGGGGAAAGGGGGCAAAGTCATTTTCAGGAATCCAGGGGCTGAGGTGTCCCACTCCCCACTCCTGTGATCCGCCTGCCCCTCCATGCACCGTGCAGTCACGCCTCACTCAACATCCTTCCTCTCTGGCCTCTTACCTGGACTCTGTTCAAGAGTCTGCCAGCTGCCAGTCCTGCCCCTCTCAAGTCTATCCTTCTTCAATAAAACCAGAAGGCTCCCAAGACACTTGCATGGTCCTCTTAGTAAGTATCAGATGCCACAATATCCATAAACCAGAGCCTCCCAGTCGCATGGAGAGAGGACAGGACGGAGAGCCTAGCTGAGACTTCTGAGGCCTCTGGGGACATCCCTTTGTCTCTAGCCTCAGTTTGTACCACCATGGTCCCTCTCCCGCAATGGCCCAGACTGAACTGTGTGTCCTTCATATAGGGGACAGACCTCAGCTGGATGCCCCAAATGTGACCGTGAGCAGAAAGTCCTTGTAGTCAGAGGGTGAAGTGTGGGATGGAAAGTGCAGTAGTAAAGGGACAAGGGAAGAAGGGGCTTAGGGCACGGGCAAGTTGTCTGGGAAAGCCAGGGTCAGTTTGGTACAGGGCAGTCCAAGCGAAAGGATGAGACACACAAAGGCCTAACCTTTCAGAGCACCATCAGGCTGAGATTGGGACTGGTGACAGGGCAAAGGCCAGCTCAATGAACTGGCTGCTAGAATGGGAGCCTAGGAGAGGCCACAGTAAGAGCTGGGTATGAGCAGGCAGGCGCGTGAATTAGTGCGCAGGTGGCCATGCAGATCTGCTAATGAGTGGAGTGAGTTTGAAGGTACTTGGGAGAAAGCACACTGTGCCCAGCTGGAGGGACAACCACCACAACTGGTACCGAATGCAATTGCAGGTAAATCACATCAAGTCTGCTTTTGCAAGAGCAGCAGGACATCTGAATTTTGATGTGAAGGCTCTCAGTTCTTGAAGTGTTGACAACTTGTTCATTTAAAAAAAAAAATCCCCATCAGGCCAAACAAAAGACTTGTGCAACCACCCCTTCACAATCTCCAGCAGACCAGGAGGCAGAGCACACAGCCCCACGCGGAATAACCGTCCTGCTTCTTCTCCCGCATCAGAAGCCAAAAACGGTGCAAAGAGGGCTGGTGGCAGCGTGGTGGTGGCAGGCAGGGCCCTGCCTGCTGCTGGATGGATGCAGTTTTTCCTGTGGCTGGAGGGAGACGAAACCTACAGGGTCATGCCCCACATCCATTAGCTCATTAAGCTAGCAAGTAGTCATCAAGGGTCCTTTGTGTGCCAGGCATGGTTCCAAGGTCCTGCCCTAGAGGAACGCGCACCCATGGCCTCCTTTTGGGGAAAATGAAAAATGGGCCATTCTTCAGTGGATATGGCCAAGGGTCCAAGGACAGGAGTTGACCATTTTCACTCTCTGACATTCATGAAAGGACCTGACCCGGAAGTAAAAGAGTTCGCAGTGCCCCAGGGCTCCAGCATTCCGGAACCCAAGGGCAGGGTTTTGCCTATCGTGTTTTGGACTCCATCATCTCTTACGTCTAACAGAGTCACACACAGCTGGTGCTCAAGGGAGAGTTAGCTGCTCAGTGACTCCACAATCCAGGAGCAAGATGACTTGCCCGGATCCCAGGGGGTAGGGGTGGGGGAATCATTAAAGTTAGAACTGGTTTTTCATAGGTTAAAAGCATTTTCTTTTGATTCCAGATGACTTTTGAAGGTACATTCTTAGAATAGGATCTTGAGGTGAAAAATACTAATAATAACGCTCCTTCATTTTTTAGTAAAATCTCATCTCCCACTTAAAAAGAGGACAGTAGGAATAAGGCCTGTGGCCTTGAGACCGCGTCCCTCCCACCTTCCCACTTCTGCTTCTTGCTAGGGCCACTCCCTTCTTATGTTTTATTGCGATGCAAAGCAAGCTGTGTTTGTTAATTCCAAGGACAGGAATAAAAAGAAGTATTACATAAAAGAATAGGTAGGTGCAGCGAGTCAGTCTGTCCTCTAGGAGCAGGGAGTCAGAGTCTATCCTATAGGTGCAGTGACTAGTCAGTCTGTCCTCTAGGAGCAGGGAGTCAGTCTATCCTATAGGTGCAGTGACTAATCAGTCTGTCCTCTAGGAGCAGGGAGTCAGAGTCTATCCTATAGGTGCAGTGACTAGTCAGTCTGTCCTCTAGGAGCAGGGAGTCAGAGTCTATCCTATAGGTGCAGTGACTAGTCAGTCTGCCCTCTAGGAGCAGGGAGTCAGAGTCTATCCTATAGGTGCAGTGACTAATCAGTCTGCCCTCTAGGAGCAGGGAGTCCAAGTCTGCCCTGTAAGTGCAGCGAGTCAGAGTCTATCCCAAACACAGACAGTGGCTCTTGGGGGCACACAGTGGCTCACCCTGGGTCAGACTAGTCTCTACTCGTGCCAGTCACAATTCGTTCCAGGCAGCATTTGCAGATCTCTGTGACTGTGCTCTCAGCCAGCAGAATTACGATGGCACCCAAGATAAATGAATTGTCTGGGACCTGGGAACAGAGTGTTCCATCATGGAAATTCCCTGACCATTCCTGCTGCTCTGACCCCACAAGAACTCTGCTCCCCAAACCTTGGCTGGTGATAAAAGTCCCCTTCACCTCCCCTAGACTGGAGCGTGCCAGCCAGATGCTGCCAGTTGCCACCATCTCCATTTCTCCTTGTTTGGATTTCTCTTTCTTTCTTTTAAAAGGTAGAGGTAAAGTACCCTGTTTATTTCCAAACTCCCTTGCATCTGATGCACGATACGCTGGCATTTGCTGTTAAAGCAGAAAATTATAAGGAGGGCCTAATTGACCCTCTTGTGTCTTTGAAAAAGCCTGTCTGAGGTCTCTAATTGACCCTCTAGGTACCTATGGAACAATGAATGAATCTTCAGGAAATAATGGAGGGCGATGATTAATAGCCCAGGCCTGGCTGGACCTCTGTCCTCCGCATTTCTTCCCCAGTACTTTCCTTCCTCCCTGCCACGACACTCAATTCCCTGGATTTCATAAGCAGCAATTTATTATTATCACTGCATAGCAAATACCCTTCAGTAGACTCTTAAAAATCAGAGACACTCCGATTCTGCAGACACAGCGACAGCACGGAGGAAGCCTGCACTCCAGCTCTTCTCCTTGGAGCTCTCACCAGAGACGGCCTCTGGCATCTGTGGGCAAAGTCAAACTGTGAGGTCTCTGGAGCTCCCAAGAAAACCCCTGCAGAGCGCACAGTTGTAGGGTTTTCTTTTGCCTTGGCCAGGTGGGCAGTAAGACCCATAGGGCCACAAGGACAACACAGGCCGTGAAAGACAGGCCTGTCCCCAGCAAGGTGTGCGGCAGGCCCCTCACCCTCAGCTCGGGGGATACACCCAGGAGCCTCGAGGCAACGCCAGTGTCCCTGTTACCCAGATGAACAAGCTGAGCGGCAAGGAGAATAAAGGACCTGCCCCATGTCACCAGAGGCCAGCCCCAGCTCTGTGTGCTACAGACCAAGGCCTTCTTCCCCCTCAACGCTGTCTAGGTCGAATGTAGGACACTAGGAATGGACACTTAGAGACAAGGGTAGGAGAGGAGAGAGCACTTGTCCTTTGTTAGTTTGGCTGAAAATGCCTCCTTTCCCCAGGCAGCAAGGCGCATTTAAATTAAGAAACACGCTTTCTCCAAAGAGTATCATGTGAAACTAGAGGGACTTTTTTTTTAACCTTTTTTTTACTTCACATCATTAACTATATTTACAATTAAAAAGTATTTTGAGGGGATGGGAAGGAAGGCTCAGCAAGCAAGCAAGCTGGAGAGAGAAGGGGCTGTCCACTGCAACTCCCCCGGCTCCCAGCACACTGCTGCTTTCCTTGGGACCTCCCAGGCCAAGGGAGCCACAAGCTGTCTGCCAGGCCCTGTTGGCTTTTCTGGGCCCTTTTTCTTCATAGTCAGTGCTTTGCGGGAGGACAGATTGCCTACACAGCAAAATTAGTGCTTGGGTAAGATTTACAGCTTCCGTGAGGTCCGGGTGGTCTCCAGCTCCAGGCCCCAACTCTGCCACCAGAAAGCACCAGGCCACCGTTCAGAGCCAGGGACTGTGGGCGGACAGTGGCCTTCCGGGAGCCAAGTGCCCCAGAGCAAATGAAGACTACAGGAGGAGGGAATTGGACAACCACATGGGTGTGTGCGGAATGGAGGATGCCCTAGGCCACCTCAATGGCCCCTTCCAGCATTACAATTTTAAGTCAAACATGATTGGCTTGGGAATGTTTTGTCCAAAGACAGGGGTGTGTGTACACACAGATCTGTGTATCCATATACGTCAAATCCGTGCACGTTACGTCTTCACCTGTACCCATCTCTACCTGTGCACCTATAATTCTGCCCATCAGATGGCGCTGCTTTCAAACCTGGGTTTACTGTGTGGAGCTTATAAGGGTTTACAATAAAAGCCCCCAAACTGCTTTTCTTTCCCCTTCTATCAGGCCCACAAGCAGCAGGCCACCAAGTCCCCTCCACACTGCCACTGCTGCTGCCTCCAGTCAGGCCACCTGCACCTTCCCTGTAATTTAGCGAGAGGATGCTAAAGTGAGGTGCTGCCTGGTTTGGCCTGCTGCCCCTGGGGACTCATCCTTTGCTCAGAAATCTGAGTGGAAACTCAAGTCTGTGACCTGGAAGCCCATCAGATGACCTTGAGAAGACCCAGCTCCTCTTCAGGCACCCACGCCCGACACTGTGACTCTACCTTTCTAGAGTTTGTCCCTCCGATGGCAACTGTGACCCCGGATGGCTACCAGGGCAGTATGCAAGCCCACAGTGATTTGCCTCTCTGCACCCATCCCCCCCCACATCTGCCTTGGTGCTGTCTCCAGGGTCACATCGGAGTCCTGCTCAGGGGCCACACTCATGCACGTATCAGAGCAATACCCCTCTCACAGTAATGCCCAAGGTTGCTGCCACCTCTGCCCTCTTTCCTGGGCTTGTTCCAACTCCCAGAGCTCAGCCTGAGGATCCTCTTCAAATGAAAACCAGCCAATCCTGAGCCCACACCCCAACTATCTCCTTCATTAGGTTTCCGAGTCCAGGCCAATATCTACATGCCCTAGTTATCCCAGGGCCATGCACCAGATACCCTGGGCCAGAGCCACTGCAATGATCCAAACTGGACTGCTCGGCCCCTTCCCTCCACGAAAACCACTGTGAAAGCCCAGGTCTCCCTCTGTCCCTCGGCCTCAACCAGCCCCAGCTTCCCCTTGAGGAGCCCTGTGGCAGGGCAGAGCCCTCAGCTCTGTGAGTGGAACAAACCCACTCTGCAAGACAATCATTGCCTGGGCTGCTGGCTTTAGCACACTGAACAGCAGCTAGGAAGATGGAGGGAACACGGAAAACGAACAGGGAATGGGTGAGTGAATGAACAAGTGACAACTTGCTTAAACTTGCTTTCTCTCTGGAAGAGAAACCACTAACAGAGATACAGAAGTCCTCTTCCACCAGCTGGGGACATGCACGTCACAGACAAGCATGTGTGCAACTTTCTTTTCTAATCGGTTCAGCATCGCCTTACATAATGAAGGGATTTGTTGGTTCACATTCACACACGCATATGTGTCCACAGAGCTGCTTAAACCCAACCCTGCGTGTGCACCTTCTCATGGGGAAACCTGACCGCAACTCCACACCCCTGCTCAGGGCTCCCTGGCCTCCCTGATTGTCACTCCAAGACCAGCAGAGAAGTTAATTTCCTCACATAACTGACAGTAAACATCCAGCGTGGAGCTGCATTACAGAACTGTATCCTGCCATAAATAGAATCATACTATTCCTTTTTAAATAACTGGGTGATTGTATTCATTAAGATTCAGATGCTCCGGAAGGTACAGATGCGCCTTCTCCCTGCTGGATCCCAAATAAAACACCCGTTGGGAGCAGATGGCTGTGTGTAAATCAGATGACAATGTACAGGGGAGACAGCTTCGTCAGAATAGCTTTACCAGAATAATTTGGGGGGTGGGTGCGGAAGGTTAAACAAGTTCAGCGTCGACTGCAGGTTTGCAAAGACAAGTGAAATTGGGTCCATGTCAGGAGTGACTTGATATTTGGGTCACCCCACCAGTGACCACTCCAGCATTCTCTTTCCAGAGGGAGCCCAGTACTGTGTGAGGACATGAGTGCAGTAGAAAGTTAGGCCAGCGGGGGCCCCCACCAAGGCCAAGAGCACCCCATCAAGTTCTCAAAATCCCCCTGCTTTTCCCACCACAAGTAAAAGGAGGTGCTTTGCTGATTGGAAACCACACCCGCTAGGGCACTGAACCCTGGCCAGGGAAAACAATGTGTTCTTCTGCTTCGATCTTGAGTGGACAGTAGACAGGAATCGGGCCATGGTGTTTGGGCAGAGGAATAGCACAGATGACGGAGAGGACAGTGCCTGCTCGGCCAGTGGCTCCTCATGAGAGGCTAGGACCGGAGGTGATGACAAGGGACTGCCTTGTGAATGCAGTGCCCACAACCCTAAGCAGAGCACCAGACCAAGCTGCTGCCAGGCGCGCTCTCCGGGTCTCGGGCAGGCCCTGCCTTGTTGCGCTGCTCAGCCCAGCCCAGCCCAGCCTCCCCAGAACATTCCAGTACTTGTAGGATAGTCTTTCCTGTCTCCAAGATGCCAGAGAGACATTCTCCCAGCCTGGGTCAATTTTAGGGTTAAAAATGTATCTATGTTGGAGCTGGAGTGGTGGCTCAGAGATTAAAGCACTTGCCTGGCATGTGAGAGGACCCAGGTTCAAACCCCAGCACCATTTACATAGCTAAGTGTCAGAGAAAAAAGGCCAGATTAAAAAATAAATAAAATTGATTCTTACTTTCTCACTTTCTTCCACTCTCCCTCTTAAAAAAAAAAAACTTACATATAAAAATAAATATAAGTTCAAATGGCCACTAGCCCCCCACCAATTCAGTGAGTGATATTCAAGAGTTTAGAGGGAGCAGCACCTACAAAACGCACAAGGATCTCCCAATCTTTGGGAGAATTTTGCTTTCCGTAGGATTTTTCCCAAGATCAGCACAGTGGTTCGATGATATCTGTTTCACAAGGTTCACTGACAATCACTCTGAACCCTGTCAGCAGCATCCCCACCCAAAGGCTGCAATACGCTAAGTCCCTTAGACCCACCAACAAGCCCTGAGCTCCTGACCAACGGGCAAGACACCCCAGCTCCCTTTTTTCTTTTCTTTTCTCCTTATGCTAAGAACATGAGCTCAACCCTGAACTTTTTGTTCTAAATCTTCATTCCACACTCAACTTATTCCCAAGCTGTGCCCAGGGATAGAAGTGCACCTCTCCTGTCCTCGGATCCCACCACAACACTCTACTTGCCTTCCCAGCACCACCAATGGGCAGAAGAGTGGACTAGAAGTGTCAGGATTAACAACAATCCCACAGTCACAAGGGCTTTGGATTATGGAAAAAAAAAAAGCAAAAAACCAGAGATTTCGAAGGATGAGCACTCATCCACAGTTGAAAATGTGTTCTCAAACCATGAAATCAAAGAAGAAAATGGCTTTTGAAATTAAGTTTCCTATACAAACACATGCTCTAGGTCAGAGGCCAGCAAGCTATATCCCACAAGCAAAATCCAACCCAATGTCTCCTTTTATAAATAAAGTTTTATTGTCACATAATCATGCCCATTCATTTACATATCATCTATGGTTGCTTTCACTATACATCATAGTTCAGTAGTGACAATAATTACCTGAGGGGCCACAAAGCCAAAAGTATTTACCATTTGGCCCTTTACTGAGTTTGAAGAATCTATTTAAGCTCAAAATTAATGTCTATGATTCTCAAATACTTATATCTGCTTTGTCACTCTTGAAGTTAAATGGAATGATCTAATAAGAACCATTTAATGTCAGCGTTAATGAATTATTAATTTGAGTTTAGAGAAGAAAACAAAGTCTTTCAAAAGACTCAACAATCACTATGTTTCAAATAAAGATTAGAGGCATATCAGATAACTTAATCCAACCACAGACATTCATAGACTATTTTTTGGGTGTTTTTGACAAAGTCCTTTCCCTTCGCCTGGGAAGGAAAACACATTTTGGATCTTCCTTCCTTTCTCCTCCTGCTGCTTTTAACCGCTACGTTCTTGTTTATTTGGCCTGGTCAAATAGAAATCCCTGGAAGTTTCTCCATCTCTAATTGGCGTGCTGCCCCATACACATTCACCACACAGCACATGCGATGGGTGCTCTAGATCATCTAAGAAGTCCATTTTGCCCTGAGGCTTGATACCGAAACTGCAGGATTAAGCCATTTAGAACATACTTGATTCCTATAATACGTACTGATTTTGCTAACGTTGTTCAGTTTTATTTCCTTGCCCAGAATGATTTCCATTAGCTGGCCATGCAGATTAGCAGCCTGATCTCCTAACGAGAGCTCTTCGACCAAATGGTCTGGAGTGGCCGGCAACACACCCTGCTGCAACCAAGTGACTGATCTAAGAGATGGACAAAAACTAGACGCACAGAGGTCCAGACAGTGTGATTAATGGTCGATCCAACTTTCTCTGAACCGCATATCATGACTTAATGGGAAACCCTGAAGAGATTAAAGGGGGGAATTACATTACCATGAATAATATAAAAAAGTGATATTCTGTCTAAAAAGCTTTTGAGTGCAAGTGACTCGAACAAATATATTAACAGAGCTTACAGCAGATTCAATCAGGTTGAACGTTCCCCTGAATTTATTTTGAAATAAGCTTTACATATCCGAGATGTGAAGAATGAACCTACTGGTGACTGGCAGGAAAGCTATTAACATGCAGATTTTAATTCTGCCTTCAGTTCTGCAGAGGCCCCATTGTCCCGCAAACTTTCCCAACTGCGCACGCACAGCACCTCCATGCCACAGTTCCGCTCCAGCGGGCTGAGATTTATTTTCCTCACTTCATTCTAACCGCGAAAAAATCAGTTCAAATGTGTGTGATCAAGGCATCGATAACGTGACCATGCTGAAAAGCTTGAATGCCATCACAACAGCCCCTCCATCTGCTGGGAATGCCAGTTCACAGGGGCACTTGGGAGGCAAACTTGGTAGCTAAGCCAGAAACTGGCTCTGCAAAAACTAGGTGCGCATTAACTTCACAATTAGCCTCGGTGCTAATGAGGTCACATTGGATGACCAGTTAACGGGCTGCAGCCAAAAGGCAAATATTGAAATGAAGGCGTTTATTTTCAAACCAACAAACCTGAACTGAACCATTACGAAAAGTCCCATTAGCATTCTAGTTATTGGGCAGAAGAATTTTATCTCTAAAATTAATTAAATAAATTGGAATGACCTAGAATCAGTCCTGTTACAAGCGGACGGAACAACACTGCATGAAAGGCAAGCTCATTTAGAGTCAGCCCATCAGTTCCTTGAGAAATGGGGTTCAAGTCAATGGGAAAGAGAGTTAAGGCAGAATTCACCCAGTGAGGCCCCGAAGTGCTCGTAAGGAGTTTGAAAAGCATTTTAAAAATGAACTCTACTTTAAAATTCTTGTTCCTTTAAATTCAGGTATTGAATGTCTTTGGGTTGAAATACAGATTACACTGAAATGCTCATTACTTAGAAAATTTAGATTCTCTCCTCAGTCATCCACATCTCATTTTCCAGCCAATCTTCAATATTTTAACAGTTAAGATTAATACGATATACAACAAGTGGATGGAATAGATGAGATCCAAGGGCTGCTGCCAGGTTTCTGAAGAGTCAATGGTGGAGTTGTGGTTCAAATCATGTCTCTGTTTCAATGTGCCATGGTCTCAAGATTTGGGCCACCGCCCCACAAATTCCTCTGTTGACATCCAGTTGCCAGTGGTTAAGTGCTGGGTCTTTGGGAAGGGTAGGAAGTGGGGCAGGGCCCCTATAAAGCAGGCCCAGAGGGACTCCTCACCTTCACCGAGTGCGTGCAAGGGAGAGGGTGGGTATCTGTGACAATGAGGAAGTGGCCCCCACCACTCCCTGGATCTGCTGGAGCCTGGACCTTGGACTTCCCAGCTTCCAGAACTTTGAGAAAGAGCTTCTTTTGTCTACAAGCTACGCTGTTTCTGGAGCTTTGTTACAGCAGCAGAAACAGGTTAAGATGGGGACTCTGTGGACCATCTGATAAATGAAGACCAGGAGCTCCTGCAGTAGCGCTGGGCCTCTTGCTCACCCGGTCCTGCAGGGCCAGCCCTCGCGTCTCGCAGCACTGTGTACCCCAGCTCATCTGAACCTGGTGTTTGGGCAAACACTTTGTCTTTTTTTTTTTTTTTTTTAAGAATTCTATTTTAATCACCAAATTTTAATGTTTACAAATGATCTTAGGACAATTCAGGTAACTAAGGTTTTCAGAGGGACAATTCCTGTACCCGAAGAACAATGACATGCATGCTCCATGTTTGTAAATAACTCTGTTGGCTGGATTATGCTTCGTCAATTTTGAGCTATGTGACCTTAGACATGCACCTAACCTCTTTGTCCCTCATTCCGTTCATCTGTCAATGGAGATGCTGATAGTCCCACTAGCAGGACTGCTGCATTAAGCTGAAATTGCTGAAATAATAAAGAAAGAGCTCCCTACGGAGTCTCCAGAGTAGGCTCACTGAACCTGAGTCCCACCCCTCCCCACGTGCTGGACGGAGCGGATGCACATTCCAACAGGTCCACCACCTCTTTGCAACGATGGTTATGCCCAACTTTGTAGACCTCTCTAGATTACACAGATCAGTAAAATATCTTTTCAGATAAGAGTTTTCCAAAGTGTGGTCCGTGGACAATCTGTACCAGAAGAACCAGATGTGCTGGGTAAACATACAAATCCCAGTCCTCATTCTGGTTATGTTAAGCCAGAATCTCTGGGGAAATTATACTTTAAAAATAAGTTCCTAGTTAAGTCTCAGGGATGCAGGAATTCTGAGAATTACTTATTTCAACAAAGAGGAGATACAAAAATGGAATCCCAAACCATTTCCTTAGGCAAATCAATCCCAATCCTACAGTATGAAACACCATCACAGTGATGCCGTGTCCGTGTCCCTGTTCGTGTCTAGGTCCATGTACTCCTGAACCATCTCTTGTCTCCATCTCCTGTGCAAGCTCAACACAGGCTGCCTTTCAAGTGGGGACTTGCTGGGCACAGGACCCTTTCTGGATGTCCCCATCACACCACTCTTTGCTCTACCTCCTGTCCCCACGGCCTTCTGCTTCACCTGTCCTGCTCCTTCTTCATGCCTCAAGTTCAATTTCAGACTTCACGGAAGCCTTCTACCTCTACCCCAGGAGGAAGTTAGGTGCCACCTGTTCCAAGCTGTGTTAGCACTTTACATTCTTTGTCCTAGCATCAGCTATGCTGTGATAAACTGACAATGTGCAAACTTTGTTTGGGATGTCTTGTCAGGAAAACTGACAGAGGGTAGAAAGCACTTCTTCCCCATCCACTAGAACATTCTTCACATCCTATATGGAGTGCATTATGGACTAAACACCATTCTCACAAAATTCACATCCACAAGTCCTAATCCTTGGTGTGATTTTGTTAGAGACAGGGCCTTGAGGGGGGTGATTAGGATTACATGAGGTCATAAGGGTATGGCTCTAATCCAACCAGACCATGTCCTCAGCAGAGGTGGAGGCTGTGTGCCCTGAGACAAAGGCATGAAAGGCTACCTGCAGGCCAAGGAGAGAGGTCTCAGGAGACACCATCCACACCCTCAGACTGCATCTTCTATTTCTAAGTGCTAGAACTGAGAGACAGCCCCCATCAGTATGCTACAGTGGCCCTGGTGGATCAACACAGTGCCTGTTCCAGAATGCAGACTCAATAGCCAGGAATGGTCAACCAGACTGCACCTGGGCATTGCTGTTCTCTCTGCTCTTGCTGCATCTGGGGAACATTGGCTGTTAATTGAAGACATCCCCTGAGCAGGAAGTCAAACAGGTGGAACAGATACCTGCTTCTTCAGAAGTACAGCTTGGACCCAATACAACACTCCTGAGCTGCAACCCAAATAAAATCTATGCAACCTCTGACCCTTGTATGCCCACTGGCCACAATGCCATCCTGGACGATCCCAGAGTGCTGAGATTTGATCTTTTTGGGAATCTGAACATCCTAGTAATTCAAGGGTATCCACTTGGAAATTGAAACCTTAAACTGCAGAAGAAAATATAAATTTCAATATAACTGTCTCATTCTAGAAATCATCTCATCCTTAATAATCTCAGTTTTAACCCACTGTACATTGTGGTGCGTCCTGATGCCCTACCCTTGTGTGTTTGAAACATGGCCCTGCCACTTAGCAACTCTGTGACTTCAGCTGTCCCTGAACCCAGCCAGCCACAGTCTCATCTGCAAACGCGGACACACCTACTATTAAGACAAGGATAGCATCAACTTAATAAGGCTGCAGACATTCTGAGAAAGGCGGGTACAATGCTCGAAATGTGCTATCAAAGAAATGTAGCTATGATTGTATTATTGTAAAGAAGCTGGATTTTATTATTAATAATTAATGCAATAAGTGTTAGCATTTATTGGAAGATATCTACTGTTTGATGACTATAATCACCGAATATTACTATCCTAACCAAAATATTTGTTTTCAAAACTCAGTTTTTTATTCATTGAAAATTAAGAGCTTGTGCTACATCTTGGCCAAAAAATGAGTAAATTAATTCACGAATATTTTAAAATAGAAAACAGGGGTTTCTGCTTGACTAAGCTTTCCTCATAGCAGCCACCTCTGAGCTCTACCACCAGGGGCTTGGAAACTGACGCTGTAAGTCTAGGTACAGATTAGCTTTCATCACAGCATCCTAATAATAATCTCTTCTTTGGCAAGAAATTTATGGCAGGCTGTTGGAATGTTAGTTTATTTATGATTAAAGTATCAACTGTCCTTGATACAAACAAACAGGGCTCCTGAATCACGGGCAGCAGGGCAGGGCGCCTGCAGGCCTGGGGCAATTTATGGGGCACTCAGTTCCCATCAGTGTGTTGTCAGCACACCCAGCGATCTGACAGGTTCCTGTTAAGGGGATGGATGTGCTTTCCACATCCAAGGAGCGCAAGGTAAGGTCTCATGTCTTGGAGCCTCCATCACTACTGAGGATCTAATGCTGGGAACTGCTCTTGGCTCCGGGTTGTGAAATTCCAAGCAGTAGGGGACATGGCACCTTCAACTCAGTGCTCAGGACCAAGTTTGGCAATGGTGAAAAGTTTGCGGGTCAGGGTCCAGATCCCTGAGAAAATGCCGGTGGAGGTTCCAATGACCAAGCAAAGCCCCTCTGCTCTGACCCCGGTTTGCCCATATCAACCAATGGGAGGGTTCATCTCAGTCCTTTTTCTGGTGAGCAGAGGAAAATTATTGGAGTGAAGACCCTCAACACACACACCTGGCTTTTTCCTCTAAGTCAGGGAGACTGCGCACCCCTACCCTCTGTGGGGTCACATGACCAACAGGCTGTAGAGAAGAAGTGACAGAGGACACCTCAGACCAAAGTATTTACTTGCTGTTGTGACTCCCTCTGGTGGTGCACAAGGACATTAGTGTCACATAGTGCAGCTCTGAGACCAGGGAGAATCCATCAGCTCATGTTCCTGAATGACCCTGTGTGCACGCTGGGCACGCAGTGTGAGCAAGAAATAAAACACTTGCACTGTGCTTAAACTTCAGCCCTTCCCCACCCCCAGCCCCATTACACACACATGCACGCACAGGCCTACACATATCACACATGAACACACATGCATGCACACACATGTACACATGCACACGCACTTACACATGCACACTCACATGCTTACACATACCACTTCCACGTAAGGAAAGAAAAAGATGTTTGCTATTTTGCTTCCACTGTCCTTGTACATTTCACTATTCATTCTAGAGGCAGAAAGAGATTGGGTAACATCCTCAGGAATCAGACTGTGATGACTCCCAGGCCCCTCCGCTGGTTCTGGGAGTCCCATCTTGATTTTCCCTGCATTAAGAAAGAAGGACAGGGCTGGAGTGGTGGCTTAGCAGTTACAGCGCTTTCCTGGCATGCCTGAGTATGCGAGTTCAAACCCCAGCACCATATGCACAACAAAGTGTCAGAGTAATGAAAGCCATGTGCAAAACTCAACAAAAAAATAATTCTCTCTGGCTCTTTCTCTCTCACTGTCCCTCACTCTTTAAGACGAAAGAAAGAAAGACACACAGACAGACGGACAATCAGGCAGACAGGCAGGCAGGGCTGGAGTGGTGGCTCAGCAGTTATGGTGCTTGCCTGGCATGCACAAGGACATGGGTTCGAACCCCAGCATCACATACACAAAGAAGTGTTGGAGCAACAAAAGCCACGTGAAACACTAAATAAAACTGATCCTTTCTCTCACTGTCCCTCTCTCTCTTTAAAGAAACAAAGAAAGAAGGGCAGAAAAGGAAAGGCACTTGGGGCATATCATCTCTGCTTGCAGAAATGCCTTCCCTGAATTTGACTTGAGGTTACACAGCTGAGAAAGCAGCTAGAGAAACTGTCCTTTTGAAATGCATTTCCGAGTGTTCTATAAGATCACAGCTGAGCACAACTCTGCTTGCTGGTTACACTTGGACTCACGTGGGGAACCACGGAGCCGCCCTCAGCTGAAGTTCAATTCCAGGGAAACTTTCACCTCTGCAGACCGGCTTTTGCTGCCAGCTTTGCTTCCTGACAACGGAAAGCAATGGAGTCGTAACTGTCAGGAAACATGGGGCCAAATTCAAGTTTGGCAATGGCTGCCTTTAGGTCCCTGCAACACGGACTCTTGCTGCCTTCATGCTGCCCTCTTCTTCTCCTGGTTTTGACACTCTGGGTGACACTCTAGGTGACACTATGTTTTCTGGCTTAAAGAACACAGGATCCATCACCTCGTACCGAGTGAGAAGCCCCTCGTCACCCACGCATCCAGAGTCAGGAGCACGGCGCCAGGACAACGCTGGGCGCGCTCATCAGCATTTAGGCAGGGCCCAGGATGCACCTGATGACAACTCCAGCTAGCTTAACACTTCCCATCCTGGAATGTTTGGGGTCAGTGGGAATTTGGGAGATCTCTCCAGGAAGCAATGACTCCAACTTCAAGCGAGATGCCAGTCCATGGATAGTCACACCAGTCCTTGCCTGGGTGCCAGAAACAAAACACATCTCACTGTTTATTTTTCATATTAAAAAAGCAATGCTCACAGCAGAAGTAGTGAAGGACAGGGAGAGGAAAAGAAGGGCAGGCAAAGCAGAGGCCACAGTGACACTCCCTGGCCCAGTCTCTGAATCCCCAGACCTGCACCCAAGCCACGAGCTTATCAGTCTAGAAGTGAGGCCTATCCTAACTGCCACCTTGCAGGTAAGGACAGGAGGTGTCCCAACAGCTCACTCATTCAACACCACCTCAGACAGCCAATTAGTGCCAGAGGTAGAATCCGAACCCAAGTCTAAGTTCAGTAACTTAACTCGAACCGTCAAATTATGCCACTTCAACACAGAGACAATCACCATGGATATCCGGATGTGTTTCTTTAAGAATCTTTTTATCTGTGTGTGTACATGTGTTTTCTATTGTAAAATAAGTATTTTTATATAGAACATATGATTCTGTAAGCTGTTTTTCACGTTTAAACTTGAAGTTCTTAATAGGTATTAAGTTTTCTATTGGGGGGGCACCCAGGTGCTCTTAACCACTGAACCACATCCGTAGCCCTTTTTATTTTGAGACAGGGTCTCACTAAGTTGCTGAGGCTGGCTTTGAACTAATGATCCTCCTGCCTTCGCCTCGCGAGCCACTGGGATTACAGGCATGTATCAATGCACCCAACAAGTTCTCTGACTATTCTTAAAGACCTTTCAGAAATCTCAATTAATTATATCTATCCACTGCCCTTCAGCTCAGCTGACAATGACCAAATAATGGTGGGAGAC
>PVKS010006186.1:0-80058 GCA_004027875.1 Aplodontia rufa
CCTGCAAAGGAAGCCATTATTTGGGATTAGGTTGCTCCATAACTAAAATGGACAGAAACCATGATTAAAGAGTCTACAATATTTTCAGTTAAGTGAGAGTATTTATTTATTTATATATTCATTCATTCATTCCTACCAGTGATTAAACACAGGGGTGCTTAACCACTGAGCCAAATTTCCAGCCTTTATTATTTTTCATTTTGAAAATATGATTTGAATTTGTGATCTTCTTACCTCAGCCTCCCAAGAAGATTGGATTACCAGTATGTGCCACTGTTCCTGGCTAGTTAGGGCCTTTGTGATACAAGTCATAAAATGGTGCTGTAACTAAATGGCCTTTACCACTCATTCAGTCTTCTGGATTTAACAAAGGAAGAGAGCAGAAGCACTGATGATCACTGGAACAGCTACTGCTCAGTGGTGGTTTTGATTCCAACCATCACTGACAAATTTGCAAAATCCATTACATCTATAAAGTGTTATCAAAAATAAATATGAGATTTCTATTGTAAGGCAATAACCATTCCAAATGCATTCATTTTAAGACAATTTTATTACCTAAGTAGCAGCAAACACTGGATTGTAAAACATGTTTAGAATCAGGAAGGTTTCAAATATTAAAAACCTGAACCTGAGCAGTAACTAAAATCAATAAAATCAACTGCAAATTTCAAAGTTCAAACTACCAAGCAATATATTGGCATAAAGGAATTGAATCTCTATCTTGTTTAGTAGTTATGGCAGTTTTATTTCTAATCTAAGATGACTTTTTATTTTGACTGGATCAGTTGAGTCTAAGCATGCTTGTAATATGTAAAAATATGGTTCCTGAGGGTGATTCCATCATTGATGGTCCAGGTTCTGTTTCATAGAATACAATTAAAGAGAAGGCACTGTTATTGTGGGATGTACAGTGAAGTGTTATTTTTTGAGTTACCAGTGTGTGTCAGGAACTATATTTAGCATTTCTGAATATGCCATTTTTAAGAACTTGCAATCACTATATAAGTAATACAACCTCCAATTTACATAAGGAAATAGAAGCCTGGCATGCAGAAGGACCTGAGTTCAAACCCCAGCACCACGTACAACTGGGTATTGCAGAAAGCAGAGCCAGATGAGAAATAAATAAAATTTATTCCTTCTCTATCTCTCTTCCTTTCTCAAATAAAAAGAGGAAGAAGAAGATATACAAATGGTGATGAGGTAAATAAAAAGATACTAAGGTACTCAACACTCACAATTATCAAATGCAAATGAAAACCACATGATGTCACACCTGGTAGAATATATGTTATGAAAAAGAACAAGAATGATGATTTTTGACTGAACATTTTATTACATTTGACATCATTGGCATGAGTTTAAATTTGTGCATCAATTAAGAGGAAAAAAGTATAAACATTCCTTGTAAACATTCTTCCAAACATTAAAAATAGAACTACCTTATGACCCAGAAATCCCACTTCTGGGTATTTATTCAAAGGAAAAATGGAATTAGAATTTTGAAGAAGTATCTGTACTTTTGTGTTCATTACAGATTATTTATAGTAGCCAAGATATAGAACTCCCAAGATGACCACTGATGGACAAACAGATGAAGATGCTACACACATACACACCTTAAAATGTTATTCAGTATTTATAATGAAGGAAATACTGACATTTGAGACAACAGGGATGAACCTGGAGGACATGATATATGCCTGATCCAAATTGATAAATATAGTAAGATTTACTTACATGTGGAGTCTAAAATAGTCAAACTAATAAAGCAGAGAGTAAAATACTGGCTGCTAAGTACTAGGAAGAGAGGGAAATGAAGAAATATTGGTCAAGAAATACAAAATTTCAGTTACACAGATGAATAATTTATGGGGACCTAATATGGATATATTTAAGAATATTATATTGCATATTTGCTCAGAGGGTAGATATTAAGAATTCTTATGACAAAAAAATTTAAGGAAAGAAAATGGTAACTACATGAATTGATAGAAAAATTAATTAGCTTGATTATGCCAATGGCTTCTGGAAAGCAAAAAATTTAGGGTTGAATCCACCATGTGTCCCACCTATCCCTCATGTATGTATTTTCCCAGAAGAACTAGAATCAGCACATTACAGGCGTACAGCAAAATCAATGTTCATAAGAGCTTAATTTACAATAGTGAAATTATGGAATCAACCCAGATGCCCCACATTGGATGAGTGAATAAAAAACACGGTAATTCTACTCAGCTATTAGAAACAATGATATTACAGCCTTTGAAGGTACATGGATGGCAGTGGAAAAAATCATGCTGAATGAAATTAGCCAAACTCAGAGATTCAAGAGTCAAATTCTTCAGCAGATATCCATTTAACTCAGGGGGTCTTCTGGGAGAAACAGCAACATGGGGAACTCATGCCGGGCATCCATGACATGGCATCAGCCTTGGATAACTAAGTATATATACATTTGTTCTTGATTGTTTGGCAATGTTTCCCCCTCAATTATAACTCCATATTCATCTAGTAAATTTAAAAAAATTAACCTGATTATGAAATAAAAAAAAAGAGTCAAATGACCAGCACTCCAGCATTTGGGAGCAGGCAAAGATTTTCTCAACAAGACTCCTAAAGTGAAAGAATTAAAGTCAAAAATCAGTAAGTGGGATTTCATTAAACTAAAAAGCTTCTATATAGCCAAGGAATTGGTCAAAAGTGTCAAGGGACAACCTACGAATATGGAGATAATCATGGCCTGTGATTCTTCCTAGAGGAGACAAATATTCAAAATTACAAAGTACTCAAAAAACTTAATACCAAAAACAAAATCCAATCAATAAATGGTCTGAAGAACTAAATAGAAACTTCTCAAGAGGAAACTGAGCAAGCCAATGAATACATGAGAAAGTATTCTAAATCACTAGTAATCAGAGAAATGCAAATCAAAACTACATTAAGATTTCACCTCACTGCAGTCAGATTGGCAAAGATGAAAAATATAAACAACAGATGCTGGAGAAACTGTGGGGAAACAGGAACACTAGCACATTGTTGGTGGAACTGTAGACTGGTATAGCCACTCTGGAAAGCAGTGTGGAGACTCCTAAAAAAATTAGGGATGAACCTACCGTATGAACCAGCTATCCGTCTACTGGGTATTTTCCTGGAGGAGTTAGAATCAGCACATTACAGTGACACAGCAAAATTTATGTTCATAGCAGCTCAATTTATAATAGCTAAATTATGGTACCAACCCAGATGCCCCTCACTAGATGAATGGATCCAAAAACTGTGGTGCATATATACACAATGGAATTCTATCAGCAATGAAAAACAACAAAACTTCAGCCTTTAAAAGTAAATGGATGGTGGTGGAAGAAATCACGCTGAACAAAGTTAGCCAAACCCAGAGAGCCCAGGGTTGAATGTTTTCACTCATTTGTTGAGGCTGGAGCTAAACCCAAGCCTTTGTGAGAGGTAGTCAACCTCATGTATTAGAGCACAAAATATAGGGCAACCATAGTCATGTGGTGGGGTGGGATAGGTGAGAGGAGGGAGCAGGAGCATGCATAGGAAAGTATCTAGGGGTAATTCTGATTTAAGAATATGTGCATATCATACTGTTACTTTATGTGCATTTATAAATATGCAATAACTCAACTTCTTAATAAAAATTTAAAAAAATAAAAAAGAAGAAAAAATACCTTGGGAGGGGGAAATATTGGTGAAATTATATTGTTATGTTATATGCATATTTGAATATATAAAAACAAATTCCATAATTATGTACAGCTAAAATGCACTAATAAAAATATGAAAAAAAAAACTGCATGACAGGCCAGAGAGCAAGTATAAAAGAAATGGTAAAAAATTGTTTTCCCTTATTTGTGGAGGCTAGAACAAACCCAGGACTGGGTGAAGACAGTGAAGTTCTTGTACTAGACCTACCAAAGGTGTAGCAATATTTAAACTAGGAGAATTATAGATCTGTAGGAAAGAGAGAGGGAGAGGGGAGAGAAAGATGAGAGAGGAGAGGGAGGGAAGATAGGGAGAGATTTAGGGAGACAACATGTAACACAGTCTTTACTCACTGCAAGTAGCCAAATAATAATTATTCAATCATTTAATTCTGGAAAATTCACATATATATTGTCATTTATAACTTACAGGGGGAAATACAGAAGAATCAAGAGATGGGGTGTGGTAATATGGATTAGGAAAAAGTGAATATCATATTGGTACTTTATTTGCATTTATATTTGTACACTACTACTGCTTAATTTAAACAAATTTAAGTCAAAGACCTTAATTATATACAAATTTTATTTGAGACTTAGACATCAATGAAGATGAGGGGAAAACAGAGCTAAAACTTTTTAACATCTCCATTATACTTTCTTTCACACAGTGATAGCTGGCATTCTATTACTCAACTGCTTTGCTCAGCAATTTGCATGACTTTCTCACTGAACATCACATCAAACCAGTAAAGATAATATTTTGTGTATCACCATTTTTCAAATGAAATTTTGTTTTCAAGACTTGAGAGGATGAATTAGCTTACCCAAGTCACATTGCTAATGCATGATATCTGCCAACAAATCCAAATTCTTAATAAATACCAAAGTGAAAAGCAATAGCATATTAAAATACATCAGAAGTAGATTCATTTATAATCTGACAGTTAAGTTGAAGTGATTGTTTTAAAAAGCAGCACTGCATAATTGTATGTCAATGCATAAGTACGGCTACATACTGAAAAGAATTTGTCTTGTTTTTTATATCAGTGCATTAGAGTTATACATGATATTGAGACTCATTTTGACATAATTATACAAGCACGGAATATAATTTGCTCCAAATTAGTCTCCAGTACTTCCCCTTTCCCTCCTATCCTTCCTTGCCCTCTTCCTTTTTCCTCTACTGGTCTTTTATATCCACATATATGTGAATATATATTTAATGCATTATAGATAGACATAAAGGTGAATTTCACTGTGGTATATTTATATATGTACATAGGAGAGTTTGGTCAGTTCCATTTCACCATTCCTCCTCCATTTTCCCAGTCCTCCTCTCTCCTCCTCAATCTCTATCCTCTACTCCAGTGATCTCTCTTTAATTTCAAGGAATCCCCTGCTTTTTTTTTTCTTGCTTATTCTGGTCTAACGTCCTCATATGAGAGAATACATTCAAGTCCTGACTTTCTGGGTCTGCCTTATTTCACTTAGTGTGATGTTTTCCAGTTCAGTTCATTTACCAGCAAATGCCATATCATTCATTTTTATGACTGAGAAAAATTTCTTTGTATATATTTGCCATATATTCTTTATACATTTTTCTGTTAACAGGCCCCTAGTTTGATTCCATAGCTTGGCTATTTTGAATTGTGCTGCTTATAAATACTGATGTGCTTAATTTAGGACTTTTGGATACGTACTGAGAGTGAGAGTAGTTGAGTCATATAGTGGTTCTGTTTCTAGTTTTCTGTGATCACTTATATCACTTATACTGCTTTGAAAAGCGGTTGCACTAATTTGAAGTCCCACCAACAATGTGTTAGTATATCTTTTTCCTCACATGATTGCTAGGATTTTTTTTATTATTTGTGTTCTTAATCATTTTCATGCTAACTGAAGGGAGATGGTGAGATTTCCCTGATTGCTAGAGGCGTGGAGCATTTTTTTCATATCTTTGTTGGCCATTTCTATTTCATTTTTTTGAGGAGTGTCTTTTTATTTTGTGAAGAGCAAGATTATAACAAATCTTTGAGTCAAGCTCAAAGCTCAAAGATGGAGCTTTATTTCACCAGCTGCTGGCCAAGGGCAGACTCCAAGTCTACACCCATCAAACCCCTCCAAGAGTTAGAGCAAGTGTTTTATAAGCCAAAATCATAACTTAGAGTCCCACTGTAATATGGATTCTCTTTTGTCATGACCTATATACCCTGCCCCATAACAAGTTTTTAGTGTGTTTATTGATTGCTTTTTTCTTCTTTTGGTGTTAAGACTTTGAAGTTTTGATATATTCTGGTTATTAATCCCCTGTCTGAGGAGCAAATAATAAAGGTCTTTTCATATTTGGTAAGTTCTTCTTCATGCTCTTAATTGTTTCCTTTGATGTGAAGAAGCTTCTTAATTTGATGCTGTCCCACTTATTGATTCTTGGTTGTATATCTTGTGCTATAGGAGTCCTGTTAAGGAAGTTGGTGCCTGTACTAATATATTGTTGAAGTGTTGAGCTTATGTTTTCTTCTATTAGTTGCAGAATTTCTGATCTAACTCCTAGGGTTTTGATCCATTTTGAGTGTACTTTGTGAAGGGTGAAAGATAGGGATCAAGTTTTATTCTTCTACTAAAATAATGAAATATTTCAAGCAGAAGAAATGGAAAACAAAATGAAAGCCAGCATAGTGAGAAATCACACTTGAAGATTAGTTATATAAAAGAGAATCAAGTCTTAAACAAGTATTAGAAATAAATAAATAAAAATGACAGGACATAAAAACCAGTTTTCTCTAACATCAGGAAATGTAAATGTTCAAACTTTCCAATCGCATAGATTAATAAATTAGATTACAAAACAAGATCCAATCATATGTTGTTTACAAGAGATTCACCTTACAGGCAAAGACATCTACAGACTAGGGTTGAAAGGATGAGAAAAGATGCACCATGTAAATAGAAAATAAAACAAACAGGGGTAGCTACTATCAGATTAAATGAACTTTAAGCCAAAATTAATCAGAAGAGACAAACAGGGTCACATCCTACTGGTTAAGGGAATCAACCAACAAAAGATACAATGATTGTAAATATATATGCCCCAAATAATGGCTCATCTACTGTCATAAAAACATCTTTCTTTTTTTTTTTAAGAGAGAAAGAGAGAGAGAGAGAGACAGAGAGAGACAGAGAAAGAGATAAACAATTTCTATTTAGTTTTTCATGTGGTTTTCCTTGCTCCGAGACTTCGTTGTGTATGTGGTACTGGGGTTTGAACTCGAGCACTCAAACTTACTGGGCAAGTGTCCTAACCTTGGAGCCCCTGCTCCAGCCCCAAAGACATCCTTCTTAATATAAAGAATCAAATAGGTCACAATAAAATAATACAGGGTGATTTCAGAAGAAATTCTAATTGAAGTCATTGTCTTTAAAATTTGCTTCCTCAACAGGGATTTAGTGCTCTATTATTGCCTTATTTCAGTGTCCAATTTTCCTCCTGTATATTTTTGTAATATTCATTCACTCTATCACTTTAACACATCTCTCCAAAATTTGACTACAACCACACAGTATTTATTTTACATAGTTGAGCAGTGACCTTTCATGTTGAGCTCTATTTTTTATTTCATTTTAATGCATCCTTATAAGTTATTTTTACATTAAACTCAGCCTTAGGATTCTTATAGTTTTATCTTTTGTTTTTGTGTCCCTAATGCTTTCTAGGAATAATAATTTTATTTTAAAAGTGATATCTGTAATTAAGAGCAATCACAACAACATAAATGAACAAATATATATTGCTTACTGCACACCATAAACACAATGTAGAGTGACTTTTAATTCTTCCAGTGATCTTATGTGTGTTATTAATGGTCCCATGCACCAAAGAAAAAGTAAAGGCACATTGCATTGCTGATAAGTGACAGAACCTAGAATTTGGAGTAATCCATCTTTGAATTCTACAAGCTTGACTTTTATTCTAATCTGTCTGCAAATTTGGCAATTTCCTGTGAATCAATTTTCTCACATTAGGGAGATAATGCAGAAAAAATGGAAAAACAATCCCTATGTGCTATGATGTTAATTAATATATTAATTACTTAATATTTGAAAGCTTTGCCAAATACATTAAAATTTAAAATAATCAGTGATACATATTTCTTCTATAATATCAGACTACCATTAAATATTTTAAGTAATAAAATTGTGAACAGTGAAAATATTTGAAACTAACTATTCAATGTATATTTTATTAGTGGCCATTTTTTGGCAAAAATATAAGTAATATACAGAGCAAGTTACAAGGAGCCACATATTCTTGTATTTACATTGTAGTTAGAAAAATGGAGAATAGAGACAACAGAGAAATAAGCAGATTAAATACTTATAAGTTATTGTTGTTATTATTAGAATTGTTATGAATATCAAACAGCTTCTAAAATATTATCATTATATTGAATAAATACTTATAAAATGTACCTTATAAGGTTTGAAATGGAAGCAATTCATAGCATAGAATTTAGCCTTACTTTGGGTTGTGACATTATACTAGTTTTATTTTGCCTTTTAATTTTGTTATGTACTTAATTAGAGAAAGATAAACACCCCATTGAAAAATAGGCAAAGGAAATGAAATGCTAGTTCACAAAAGAATAAATTTGAAGGACCAATTAGGAAGAATAAATAATACCTCAGGGAAAATTAAATTCATCCCTCAGGGTTAAGTCACTATCTTACATACTTTCCTAACATATTATTTGTAATTATAAACTCATTTGGTGCCAATTTTATTTGTAGCTGCTACACCAAACTACAAATTTATAGAGAACAGTAACCAAGTCCATTTCTGCTGCCCCCCTTTGCATTGAATCTTGCTTGTTGAAGTATAGAAGTTGATCTATAAATATTTGTTGAGTAAATTAATAAAAATATAGCATTTAAATTAAGTAAATTCAGGGGCTGGAGCAGTGGCTCCGCTGTTACTCTGTGTGCCTGGCATGCGCAAGGACACGATTCAAACTCCAGCACCACATACACAGCGAAGTGTCTAAGCAACAAAGTACACATGAAAAGCTAAATAAAATTGATCCTATCTTTTTCTCTCTCTCTCTTTCTCACTGTCCTTCTCTCTTAAAAAAAAGTAAATAAGTAAATTCAAATTACTATATCGTTTTATCTCAATTACTCAGTAGATGTTAAAATTATAATAATGTTTGTTTTTAAATACTTGCATCAAAATAAACTGATAAAAGAATTTCCTGAAAGTGTATTTGCAAATATATGGGTCATCAAGAAATTTTCCTTCAAACAAACAAAAGCAAAAAGGCAACACACTTACTCAGCTGATACTCCTGTCTGTTCTATGATCACCTTCATAACACCAGGCAGAAATCCCAGGTAAGTTCAGCAAAATCACTTCTAAAGGAATTTTTCTTTCAATTCTTCAATCTCCTTTACAGGAATATGGTCAAATAAAACTATAAAATTTGGGCACAAAATTAAGATCTAAGACATTTATTACAGAATGCTTAAAACATATAGACTACTCTTTGTGATGACATTAATATGATTTGCTTTTTCTTTATGGCTTTTTTGAATATTTCATAATTACTATATTTTTTATCATGAAACACTTTAAAGCAGATTTATTGCTATTTTATGAATTTGATAATTTAACATTTAGTATATGTTTAAAGTCTACCATGGAAAGTAAAATAGAGAACTAATAGCTGGTAACAGTATAAACATACTCAGGGAAGTACAGGCATGTTGCTTGGGTATTTAAAACTATGGGAGCTCAGAGAGGTAAGCCAGAGAGAAGCTGGAATTCAAATGGCATTTTGAAGATTTGGTAGAGTAAGGTTTTTAACTATGATGGAAGGATAAAGAAGTAGTAAAGGCAAATTTCCAAGTAGCAGGAACAATGAGTGTATATACTATGGCAGGAAAGCATAATACTGAAATTTAAAACTGATTGAAAAATAGAATGAAGGGTCAAAAATATTAAGATAAATATTTGGGAAGAGAACTCATTAGGAATGACCCCACGCAGATGTGACCATTAGAGAAAAATTATCTTCTCTTGATTAAAACTGGCCTTCAGAAATATAATTGGTTATAGACTACATTTGAAATGGGAGGAGAGGCTAAAGTGTAAAGACCAATTGAGAATTAATGAAATACTGCAGTTTGAAAGCTAATGAAGAATTAAAATACTGTTGTGGCAGGTTGATAGGAGGGCTGTCAGGAAGCAGAGGGATGGTCATAAGACGGAATACAAAGAGAGAGAGAAGGCAGGAAGTAAAGGCCAGGCCAGGATCTCTAAACTTGGTTTGTGGATATTGATTTCTAGAAACAGAGATAGTTTTGTTGCTGTTGTTACCACTTTTGTTACTGTTAAACGCTGGGAAGTACAACAGGGTTGTAAGTAATGGTGATATGAAATTTATACATTTTGGACAACATTAAGGCAATGCTGAAACATTTGGGGAAAATTAGCCCACACCAAAAAAAAACATAATTCAGACTTAGAGAATACAGAAGAGAATAGTAAAAGTGGTCTTACATGACTAATATCAAGAAAGGGAAAACATATTCTTTTCCCTTATTAGTATACCAATGTTGATTTAAATTTATTTCTTAAATACTTCTGGCACCTTGGAGATTCATATTCTCATGGCACAAAATATTTCCTTTGGTAGTATATGCATGAAAAGAGCCCTGGAATATAAGGAAAACAGATAGAATGTGAACACTGAAAATATTTCACTAGTTTTATTTTTTCCAAAGGCAAACAATTTTGAGAAGTATTAGACTACCTGAATAAAGGGTACTGCAAATGCTGGTTTTTTTTTTTCTTTTTAATTTAAAAAGTTATTCTCTCTTCTGGCCCTCCTTTTAGAGTGAGCTTAAGGGTGAGGTTGTTGGTTTTGCCATCCAACTCTCAAGTCAGAATTCCATGGATAAGGAGTTGTAGTCTAATTATAAGCAGCTAGAGTCCATCTATTTATTTACTTGATTATGTGTATGTGTAAGGGCCACTGAGTATTAACAAATGTCAAGATTATGTAAACCAGAGGTAGTTTAATGTGGAGCATAGGTTGCCAGAAAGGGGCATGTGGCTTTTTGTACCTAAAGAACATTCCTACATTTTCATATTTTTTTCAATACACCAAGTCATTGTCATTGAATATGAGACATGATACGAACATTTCACCAAAATATTGTTTGGCGGAAAAGTCACTGTCTTGTCTTATGTGCAATAATAAGATAAAATAAAGGAGTCATATAATGTGTGATATTTGATCTTAGAGAAATTCATAATCCACGGGGCCTTTAATGCATGACTATGTGACAATAACAAAATATATTCTAAAAGTACATTCCTTATTTGTGTTTTCATTTTTCCCTTTCCTATCACATGGCCACCTTTACATCTCTAGAAAAAAAATAACTTTATTTGCTGTTAAGTAAGGTAAAGTAATTATGAAGGTTTCAATTATTTTTAGTGGTGATGTTATATGTCTCAAAGCTCTGAGCTGTCAAAATAATCTAAAAATAGATAAAACAAACAAAAGTTTTGCTTCTTTGGATGGTAGATATAAAGACAGTCAAGAAGTCTCTGTGTAGAGCTGTTGTGACAGCTCACGTGAGTAATGTGCGGATGTCATTTTCATATTAAGGACTTCATTCTTTGTTTTTTCTATCATAATTTCTCATTTTCCTATTCAAATTGGAAGTTTATTGCAAATTGTCTTAGATAAGGTATATTTTGGCTTATGAGAACTGATCTTCTTTCACATAATTTTTCTTCAAATAGTTTTGGATCTATGTGAGAATTTTACCCATATGTGGTTGAGGAAGCTATGCTAAATAAATAAATAAATAATAAATAAATACAACAAAAAATCAATAAGGAGAAAAAGAAGTATTTATTATGCTTTTTTGAGATAAAAATATTCTCCTTGAAGGAAAAATAATGGGCATTCATGATTGTTTAAAAAAAAAAAAAAAGCCCAGGGTAAGTGATCATCAACAATAGAATGACAAGAGGGTACATTGTGGCTATGGGTCTCCATATGCAGACTCCCAGCCATGCAAGAGGATAAGAAAACCAAGGAGCAACCAGGCACGAAAAGGATCCTGCACCCAAACACGTTGGATGCCTCAGTGATAGCCTGCGTAGACTTCTGTCTGTTTTCCAAGGAACTACTACTTTCACTTAAACCCTGGTCCTATATCTCCCAGAATATTTATATGGATTTAAGAATATGGAAGAAAATCCCCAAAGTTCATGTTTATTCTCATCCAGATGAAAGAGAATAAAAATTTGTTATTCCAAATTAGATTGCTTTAAGTTGATTCATACTAAATACAAGGTGCTCAGCTGAGCTATTTTCCTAGGGTAATTGCCGTGTTGACACAGATACTGGACTGGTCCTATTTAAAGATTCTTTGCTCAAGAAAAGAGAAACTGGCTGCACTTTCAGTGGTTGCTAGTGGCTGGTGTGACTGATTTAAAATGAGAGACTCAAATACGTAGTCTATTTTCCTAGAGAATATTTACTGAACTCTGGACTCCTGTGGGAAACTGTAGATCTAAATTGAAAGCAGAGGCAAACCAAGTTCAAAGAGTCTACTGAAGCTTGCACCAGCCATGACTAGTCAATTATTTTGATCGATTATTAAGATAACAGGAAAGGTAGAAACTATCATGATTTTGTTTTCAAATAATATATAACTTATGATGGAAAAGAAATCACTTGTGGACATGTGAAAGAGTAAGAGGATATGATCAATAATTCAGAGAAAATTCAATCACTAAATACAGACCCACAAATGATTCAGATAATGGAGACAGTAGACAAGAAATTTAAAATTAACTATAATTATCATGATAAGGAATGTAACAGAAAACTGAACAAAATTATATATACTGGAGAATTGCACACAAAAATAGAATTTTTAAAAAAGGAATCAAGGCAATTTAAAAATTAAAGCATTCTATAATATCTGATACTAAGAAACCAATGCATGTATTCAACAATAGCTTGGAAAAAGGAAAAACAGGGATGGTGAACTCAAAGACACAAAAAATGCCCACAATCAATTAAAGAGGAAAATAGAATGGATGAAACAACACAAAATCAAAGACATGTGGAATATTCTCAAATGAGCTAAAAAGCATACAATTGAGATTGAAGAGGGACCTAGTGGCAAGGGAAACAATGCGATTTTCTCTGTAACTTAGAGAACAACCAAATAATATCTGAACAATACAATGAACAAGCTTGATGTGACTCACTTACATTCAGGGTGGCCAGAAAGTCTAGAAAAATGCCTAACATTGGAGGGGGGAAGTGGCATGAAGAGCGTTCTTCACACATTGGTAGTACTGCCTTTTCTAATCAGGAGACTGATTAGATGCAGACACTGAACTTCCCCGCTGTGTATTTTATTATAAAGACAACAATTCAAAAGGAGGGATTATTAATCCTGTGTGAGCTACTGTTTAAATAATATTTTAATTGACAGACAATAATTGTAAATGTGTACAGAGTATATAGCATGATATGTGTACACATTGCATAAAAGTCATCTGGGATATTTAGGTTAACCATCCTCTTAAATATGCATCATTTTTTGCAATAAGAACACTCAAATTCCTCTTCTTCAGTTCTTTTGATTTATGCAATATTGCAAACTATGGTTATACTTTGGGGTAATAGTACATCAGAATTAATTCCTCCCATTTCTGTTTCCATTGAATGATCTCTCCCCACCATCCCTTTCCCTCTGCCCAGTTCTGCATCTAGTAATCACTATTCCACTCAGCATTTTTTAGCTCATGCATTAGTGTAAATAATTCAGCACTAATCTTTCTGTGCCTGGTTTATTTCACTTAATATTACAATTTCCAGGTTCATCCATGTTGCCACAAATGACAGGATTTTACTCCTTTTAAAAAATTACAGGGGCTAGAGTGGTGGCTCAGCGGTTTCGGCGCTTGCCTGGCAAGCACAAGGACCAGGGTTCAAACCCCAGCACCACATATACAACTAAGTGTTGGGGCAACTAAGGCCATATGGAAAACTAAATAAAGTTGTTTCTCTCTTTCTCTGTCTCTCTCGCTGTCCCTCTCTCTTTAAAAAAAAATGCTTAATAGTATTTCATTATGTTTATTTATCCTATCTTTAAATCCAATCATATTATGAGAGATATTTAGTCTGACTCTGTATTTCACTATATAATGCTTTCCAAATTATCCCCAGCCAGTATTCTTCAAAATATACAAACTTCTTTTTTCCGTGTTTGGCAAATTTTTCTTTACTAGGTTTTTTTCTATTTTTCTCTTTACTTGATTTCTTTATGAAACTCTCCAAAGGCACATAATTACTATTAACATATAAGGATTGTTTCTATGGCAGTAGAATTTTATTTATCACATATGCTTCTCTCTTATGAAATCATCCTCATTGATGTTCCACACCTTGTATTTAAGTGAAAGGTTGGGAATGGACTAACAAGCTAGTACTTTCTGAACCTGGTCCATATTTTCTATAAAAACTGATGTGGGTGTATAGCTCAATTTTCTTATTGGGAGACAAACTTATAAGACCCAAATAATTCATCTTCAGATAATGAAGTTGTAAAAGCAATATTTTAACATTCCTTTCCATTTTAACTTTCTTTAGATATAATGAAATCATTGAACTTTTGAATTAACAATCAATCAGAAGCTAATAGCTACTAATATCTGGTTTAGATAATTTTTATAATTCAAAAGGAACTTTTTAGCACTAGACTGAAGAAATAAATGGCATGGTATTTATAGAAACTGAGTTAGAACCTATTGCTCTAAAGATTTCAAATCAGGAAAACTTTAAGTATCATAAAGTTGTCATTTCCAGACATTTGGAAAACCCACCAACCAAAATCTAAGGCTGGCTTGGTCTCACTTAAGAGAGAGAAAGTGTGTGTGTGTGTACACGAGTTTCATCATGGATTAAATTAATGCAACTTTGTAGACTCTTATTTTTAATGACAATCAAGAGCTATTTACAAATAAGCTCCTGAGTTATTAAGACATACTAGCATTTGTGACTCATAAATTAAATTTAGGGCATTATTAAACTTTCATGAAAACTTTAATTATGTATTCTACTAAGAAATTGGGCTTTCACAAATGCCAGATAATTTTGCAAATGTGGGATTTCCACATTTTTCTCTAGGATATTTTATTACTTATTTACTACCAGACTTGTTTTAAGTTTGTGCTATCCTTGTGATTAGCTATTATTGATTTTCCTTCATCACTGTCAACAAAGATGCTGTGAGCTTTTTGGCTAGCACTTTCCATAGATGGTGTATTTGTGCCAATAATACACGTACGCTTTACAGTTATGGTTTAATCATCCAAAAGCCTGCTGATAAAAGAGATGCTAGATAGTCTCTGGAAAATTTATTTGTAGACACATTTCAGTGTTGATGAGTTGACTATGGATTCATTTTATTTCATATATTGCTCTGTGTCATTAAAGCAATGGTAATGACTATAAGGATAATAACAAATTAATAAGTTGCTTAATGTTAAAAATAAAAGAAGGGATTTCTTCTCCTCCTTTTTCGTAGAGCATTGATTTTAGAAAACTTACAATTAAAAGTTCTCTCTGCTGCCTTTGAATTGTACATAAATCTCTTTGAAAATTAGATAGTCCTTTATCACCTAGTAAAGTCTTAAGTACCTGGAGCCCATCTCTTTGAAATGTAAACGTAATGGGAGATTGTCCTCATATCTCTTGGTTCCTGTGAAAGAATAGAAATCAAACTTCAGGGGTTCCTTGCTCCAAGTTGCAAAACTAACTCTTGTCATAAAATTTTGAAATGTTTCTTTAGCCTTTGAATAAAGCCAATTAACTAACAAAGATGATTACCCCAAATAACAGGCGAATCTGGAATGAATTGTTTATGTCAAATGGTGCTGTCAATGCTTCTTGTTTGAGTACTAGTTATTTATTTTCAAAGGTATATGTGGTGGGTTGCATTTGCTTGGCCATATAAAAGTGTGAGATTTTTTACTGTCTTTGCAATCTATTAGTAGACTACCTGTGATGTGCATTATATTTGGGTTTAATGTTATTCAGCAATATAATGATTGTCTTTCTCTAATACCTTTGTAGGGAGGTTTCCCAACTTAGCATAATATTGTTTTAAAATTATATTTCCCCAACTACATCTCTGTAGGTTATTTTTAAATTTATAGGGCTTTGCAAACCCTGATAGGTTAGAGGGCCTGCCAGTATTTTGCTACCCATGTAGAGTCAGTCCATTTGAAAACTGATGTGCAATCAATCCTCGCTTCCCCAGTTTACTCATATATTTCTCCTTTCTGTCTTTGCAAATGTCCAACATTACCTACAGAATATTCACAGTGACTGATAGGTGTACTGAAAGTATTATGAAGAAAGTTTAGTAAAACAGATTTTATTTTTAGTGAGCTGTGTTTAATTTAGTTGTGAAACATTTAATGTTTTTCTCTGACTTTATTATTGGACCATTTTTATTTTATACAAAAATCAGACAAACATGGAGTGCTTTAATTATAGTCTATGACACATATCAGGGTTCAATATTAGCACTTTTAAAAATTTGGCCTGTTAGCAGAGCCATTTTGTTCATAGATTGGTAAGAGGGGCGTTAGAAAGCTATTTCAAATGTTTTGATGAAAGTCAAATGGGAAAATAGGATTTGATATTCATTTCTTTCTGAGCAAACATTTTTCAGTAGTGCATCTGTTTTAAAAATGAATTCTGTGACTATATATGCCACTATCACCGTTGCAGTACACTGCGTCTTGTCCAAAAATGGAATTAAGTTTAGATACGAATATTTTAATTCTGTGTTCTCTCTTGAGAACCAACACAATTGGTATTTTTGGCAAAACTGTTTTATTTCTTAAGTATTTCTTATCTTCCTCAATGACCATTCTCATCCAGTATGTCCTTGAATTGATTTCAAAGAAAGTAGTTATCCTTCACATTGAAGCAACATAATTCATCTAACTCAATTGGTTCTACTGAGTGCCCAATAATATCTCCAGTACCATCCTAGACACTGACGAATCAGTATAAAATGAAATAGATGAATTATACAGGGGAAATAAAGGCAGTTTATACTGAATTAAATATATATATATATATATATATATATATATATATATATATATATATATGTATGTTTATTTAGCCATATTAGGGATTGAACCCCAGTGGTGTCCTTCCTCTAAGCTACACCCCAAACCTCTTTTCCTCTTTTACTTTTCATTTTGAGGCAGGGTCTCACTAAGTTGCTGAGGGTAGCCTTGAACCTGGGATCTTCTGGCCTCAGCCTCCTGATTGGTTGGCTTTGTAGTCATCTGCCACCATGTCTGGCTATATGGAATTGTTACTATTTTAGAGGGTTGTCCTCAGCAATGAACACTACTGCAAGATAAACAATTGGCAAAAGGGTTATACCAGGCAACTGCCAACAGGAGTTGCAAAAGAATTTTAATTCTGTCTGAAAACTCGACATACTGAAGAGACTCTGGAGTCTGAAAGCCCTGAGACATTGTACTTGGCTTTTACTTTGTTCAAATTCAAATATCTTCCCAAGGGTTAAAGGGAATGGGTACATTGCCTCAGAAGAAAGGGAATAATTTCTCAGTATATTCTAACTTATTAGAAAGAATAGTTTCCAGGGGTTGGGGATTTAGCTCAGTGGCAGAGTGCTTGCCTAGCACGCACAAGGCCCCAAGTTTGGTCCTCAGCCCTGAAAACAAAGGAAAGAATAGTTTCCAGATAGCATATACATGTGTGAGTGTGTATGAATTCCTAGAAAAGGCAGCACAGACCACTGCTTTTGTTCTGTAAAATAATAGCTGTATTTCACAAAGTACACTATAATCTTAACCTGTATTAACAACATTATTATATTATTATACTTTCAACTTTAATTTCTAATACAGGGAATGTCAATAGATATAAACTACATTTTTTAAAAGGCCCCTTTGTGTTCTTAATACTTTTTGAGGACATAGAAGGGTACTACAACCAGAAAGTCTGAGGATTCCTGCTATGGTATCCATAATGGGGACCTGAGTCTGGGGGTAAATGACAGGGGGCTATGATCTCTGGTTAATTTTCAAAGGAAAACTATGTAGTTAGACCCAGATATAATCACAAGTTGTACAGCTAAAGCATATCCTCACCAAAATGAAGTTTAGCAAACAGAATGTGGAGAGAGACAAAGTTTAGCACTGTCCCCAGAGCGGCCATATGAAATTCACAGGACCACTATGGACAGGAAGAGTCCTGTGTCTTGGAGTTGTCCAGTAACTATGGAGGTAACCTCTACAGCAGTATTGTTATTTCAACACAATCACTACCTACTGCTCTTGTGAAATTATAACAACCTTAACAGTGCGTAAATATTTATCACTTTGCAAATGCCAGGAATTATGCTGAGTACTTTATACAGGCTACTTCATTGATTGGTCAATAAATGTCAGAGGTAGTTTCTACTATTTCCCCCATATTTACAAATACTCGGAGACATTGAGTTATTTGCCCGAGTTGCTGCAGAGCTGTACAAATGGTAGAGCTAGGATGAGAACTCAGGCAAACCAAAGCCAAAACCCACCTCCTCCTTCCTTCCCTCCCTCCTATACTGTCTTCCTTCTCTTTCTCCCTCACCTCTTCCTCTCTCCTTCCCTCTCTCTTTGCCTCCCTCCTTTCCTTCCTTCTCTTTCCTTTTGTTCCTTCCTTTTAAATTACTGCCATTTAGTGTTTGAAATAAGCATCACTAGAGCATAAAAATAATCCTTCCAAAAAATCTTGACCATTCAGTGAAATTGTGTTACCAGGAGGGATAAACCTCCCTTTTGTGTTTGCAAAGTATTTAATATTCTCTGGTGAACTCATTAAGATGTTAACTCTGATCATAAAATACCAAGTAGTTCTGTTGCTACAGACTTAATTATTTAGTAAAAATAAGCAGCAAGTGACAGCAAAAGTCAAGAAGCTGTCAGATCATCACATCTTCTTTTCCCATAGAAAACAGGAAGGGCTAATTCTTGTCTTGGCTTGCATAGGGAGCAGCCTCCAGGGAAGCTGCCTTTCCCTCAGCAATATTTGTTATGCACTTATTATCTGCTGAAATAAAAAAAGATCATTCAAAACGCACTTGAGGGATAAAAAGACCTCACAAAAGACAAAGTTGGAGAGAAGGGTGGAACATAAAGAGAAGTGGGATGTCCCACTCTGGCCTGGGTCATAGTGGTGATTTGGGGTCTCATTATTTATATGCATCTGGATTAACTTCGCAGGCAACAAGCTGACAAGCCACAGCCTCCCAACTATAATTGTTTTCTCCTCATTCTCATTTTCTGGTCCCAAGACTACTACCTTTCTTTTTCAGATGTCATTAAACATTTTCTTTTGTAGATGACATATATACTATTTGCTTATTAGGGTTATCATGATAAATTACCACATAGTAGGTAGTTTGAACAACATTCTCCTACAGTTTGGAGGCTAGCAGTCCTAGATCAAGGTATAAGGTTTGATTTCTCGGAAGCCTCTCTTTGGCAGGTGGCTGCTTTCTGGCTATGTCCCCACATTGACTTCCTAGGTGAGCTTTGAATCCAGGTATCTCCATACGTGTGCCCTTATTCTCTCTACTTACGGAGACACCAGTCAGATTGGATTAGGGACCCCTCTGAAAGCCTTATTTTAACATAATTATCTCTTTAAAGGCCTATTCAAATCAACTCACATTCTGAAATACTGATTGTCAGGTTTTAATGTACATATTGGGAGGGTGGGTATGTAATTCAGTCTACATATCAAATACGTTGCATAGGTCTGGATAGCATGTGATCAATTACTCATTTTTAAAACCACTGAAAATTATGTGAAATTTGTGAAATGTACATTTTATACACATTTAAGATATAAGAACTTATGATACACTTGCTTTTTTTTAAAGAGAGAGTGACAGAGAGAGAGAAAATCATTTTTATTTAGTTTTTCATTTGGCCTTTGTTGCACTGACACTTCCTTGTGTACGTGGTGCTGGGGTTTGAACTTGCGTCCTCTTGCTTGCTAGGCAAGCACTGTAACTGCTGAGCCATCGCTCCAGCCCCTACACTTGCTTTTTAAAACATAAATTTTGTGAGCTGTCAGAGAAGAATTTCCAGAATATAGTCTTCCCTTGGTATCCATATGCATTGGTTTCAGGACCCCCACAAATATCATAATCTGGAAATGCTCAAAGCCTTAATATAAAATGGTATAGTGTTTCCACATAATACATGCACAACTTCCTGTATATGATAAATCATCTCTAGATTATTTATAATATCCAATCCAATATAACTGCTATATAAATAATTGTGTTGCATTGCTTAAGGAAAAATAAGGGGAAAAAGTTTGAGCTGGACACAGTGGCACAGACCTGTAATCCCAGCTACTTGAGAGTCTGAGTCAGGAGGACCACAAGTTCATGGTTGGCCTCCATAATTTAACAAGGCCTTGTCTCAAAATAAAAAATAAAAATTTTAAAAATGACCAGAGATGTACCTCAGTGCTAAAGAGCTCCTGGCAGATTTAATCCTCAATACCAAAAGAAAAAAATGTGTAAATATTGAGGACACATGCAATTTTTTCCAGTACTTTTGACCCATGATTAATTGAATACATAGGTGCCGAACCCAAGAATATAAAGGGTTGACTATATTATGTAAGTAATTTAAGGCAAAGATATTTTTTAAAATATGTCATCAACTGATATTAGACATAGTAAGTTTTAAAAAAAAATAGTTTGCCAACAGTCCACTCATTATATCTTCCAGGGAGAAAATTCTGCAGAGCTACTTCCTGTCTGCTCTTGTTCTGGTATAGCGTTTTTAGTGTTGAAATTCTCACATACAAGCCTCATGGGAAATGCCCTTGCAGGAAGCAGGTTATAGCAAATTGTTTTGTGTTTATGCACTCTGGCTTTCAGGGAAAGAGGGAAGGAATTTGCCTTAGAAAGAGACTGTTCTGTAACCTACAACACCACAAAATTATCCATTATTTCCTTGCTGTTCAGCCTTTAGCTGAACTTGAGATGTTACAGGATGTGCAAAGCTGTTGATCAGGTGCATCATATAAATAAATCGCTAGTAGTAACCTAGTGTTTGTACTGATTTTCCATTGCCTACTATCTGAAGGAAATAATAGAAACATGTGTTTCAAAGCCTATTGTTCAATATATTCACATAGTGAAGTTAAAATGTTTGGTTAGGAAATCAATATTGTTATACTAAGCCTCAAATATGGTGAACTAGAAGAATTATAAGAAGCTGTGAACTCACTTAAAATCAATGTGTATTCAAACAGGAGAGTAACAAAATAGATAAAACTACAACTTCCAATTGTAACCTAGGGAGAATTAACCAGCATCCCAGCTTTCACCGCCACAGGGAGAATCAATGAAAAACACAAGCAAATAATAAAAGAAATACAATACTTGAGTTACAATTAAGATACATCTGTAGTAATTTTGAGGACAATGATGGCAATCTGGTATTGGCAACTATATTAAAATCCTCTGTGCGGTGCATACAATATCGAGCACAGAAAATACATGCGAGCATAGACTTGGAAAGAGTAACAGGATTTAAGTAAAAGTTGAAAAAATATTCTAGTATATATATATATATATATATTTAATAGTGTCTTCTCTTAAAATACTGGAAATAAGGTCATATTAGGATTATCCTCCAAAATTTACACATTGAAATATATATACCATGGTTTGTAGTGTAAGTACATGACATTGCTTGAGTTTTAGATTTTAACCCAATAGAATGTATGATGTATTTGTTTACAAATGTGGAGATTAGAATAAAAGTGTACCAGGCATGACATGCAAGTAAAGAGAACTCATCTACATAAGGCAGTGGTACACAATGGTCTATGACTAATCCAAGTCCTATTGGAAGAATGGGGCAGGGTGAGTTATCTCCAGCATGTGCTCTTTAAGTCTAGTCCATATGGGTTCAAATAATGATTTGACCACCATTTGCTACTAGTGATATTGGGAAATTATTCAATCTTCTATGGTCCTAATATCTTCTTCTGTCATAGTCCTTTTTTGATTATTAAAAGGTGTAACTCATGTTGCACATGATAGATTGTCACATGGTAAGCTGTTATCACTGTTATTATCATCAAATAACTTTTGGAAAGATCATCTTTGCTGGAAATGAGTAGATTTCAGCTTAACTTCCATTTTTCTCAGAGAAGATCTGTCTAATCATATTTTCTAAATTGCCTCCAGCCTTGTAATCTTTTTAAGTCCATCGTTTAATATCCCCACGATATTTATAAATTTGTCTGTTCAGTTCATTGGTATTCCTTGAAGGAGGAGGATGACTACTCACTTTTAAATCATGTCTCATTAGAAAATAAATGGCTTGTTTGGGGGAATAGCTTAGTGGTAGAATGCTGGCCCTGGGATCTTTCCCTAGAACCACAAATGAAACAAACAAACAAAGTTTCCCAGTTCTTGTTGGAAAGCCCATCCATTGGTAATTGCTCTATAAATACTGTTTGAATGGATCAAATAACACAAGCTTTAACATCCTACGGACTTTGTGCAGTTATATATGTTATTAAGACCACAATTGTTTTGAAACCAATATAGTGGATATCTCTGCCTAATATTAGCACACTTTCCTCAGTTAATACTCATCCTTTTTATTACAATATTTGACCAAGGAAGAGAGAAAACAATACTTTTATTTGAAATTTCTCACAAAATATGGAACTTTAGTAATTTGTATCTGTGAAATCTGTGCTTCTGATTAATTTTTACTAAACATAAAAGAAAAAACAAAGGTTTGGTTTATAATTTTGTTGAATTTGTTAATGTGGATCAGTTTGTACAGTAATGTAGGGAACAAGTTGTGAGTGTTTCTTCCAAAAATAAGAGCAGCTCTGCTCTCCTGGTGATTTGACCATTGGTTCCTTATTGAAGGTATCATCAAGTGAGTAACACAGATTATTTTAATATATTTTATGGGCAAGAATTGTACAAATATATGGAGTACAGTATGACATTTCAATATACATATATGATATATATTCGTCAGATCAAGGTAATTGGCATACCTCTTTGCAGTTACCTGAATGAAACTAAAGGATGTTTTATTAAGTGAAATAATTGGACACAGGAATATAAATCCTCATGTTCTCCCTTCATGTGGAAGGTAAGTGTTGATCTCACAGAGAATAGAATATAGGTTGCCAGAGCCAGGGAAGAGTGAGGGGAAAGGGGATGTAGAGAGGATATTTAACAGGTACAGGGTACAGTTGGGTATGATAAATAATTTATAATGCTCAGTGATTCAGTATGACTATTGTTAATAAAATAATTTTATATTTTAAAATAGCTAGTAGAGAAGGATTTGAATGTTTCTAACATAAAGAAATGGTAAATGTTTGAGGTGAGTGTTAACATTTTAATACACATAGCAGATAAGAACAAACAGTTGTAGACAAACTGTGGATCCAGTCTACTACCTGTTCTCCATGGACAATAAGATAAAAAGGGTGTATTCACTTGTAAATGGTTGAAAAATATCAAAAGAAAGCATACCTATGAGATACCTTAAAGCTATAGGAATTCAAATTTGATTATCCATACTATTGTTTCACAGACATACTTATTTGTTTACATATGGCCTATGGCTTATTTTGTGCCATAATGTTAGATTTTAGTAGTGACAACTAATTCCCTTTGGCCTACAAACTCTAAAATATTTAATGTGTTTAGTAAATATTTTATATTTACAGAAGAAATTTGTTGACTCCTCAGTTAGAATAGAATAACATGCAGAGGTGATAAGTACTATTGGAAAGAAGACAATAGAGAAGGCCAGAATATTTTATGGCTCTAGAATGTAGGAACTTGCAAAGATCTTAAGAAGTTAGGACATGGTAATGATAGTGCAAAAACAAGAGATAGTGATGTAAATCTATGCACCTGTCAATGACACAATAAGGAATCACATTCTCCTTCACAATGAATTTTCCTGGAACTCACCTCACAACTCTACTCTTCTATTACTATTTATCCATATGCTTTAGAGATAAAATTTTATTTACCAGTTTTGGCATATTTTTTAAATCCAGAAAATGGCAAATTTATCATCTTAGATAAATAGTAAGAGGGGTGGAGCAGTGGCTCAGTGGTATTGTGCTTTCCTGTCATGCATGAGGACCCAAGTTCAAACTTCAGCACCACATATGCAACTAAGTTGTGGAGAAGAAAAAAGAATTCCTAAAATCAGTTTAATAGTGGTTTCACAAGGCTGTCATTTTAGTTATCAAAATTTTAAAAATTTTATAGCTAATGAGTGCTAAAGTCTGGAAAAAGTAACAAAATTTTATCAAAGTTGATATTATTTATGGGGTATCTTAAATTTGCTTCCCTATATTTATCATTTTACTTTATGTGTGTGTGTGTGTATTCATGTGTGTGTATAAATCAATATATATGTAAAATAAAATGTTGTATACCTCAAAATACAAATTTAATTTTAAAGAGAATCATACAGAAAATGGCAGAGTTTACAGAGGAGCACCCCACCTGGAGCCAACCCTCACAGGACCCCTCCCCAGACCCAACCCACCCAGCTGCAGCCCATACTCAAGAGATCCAGATATATTAGGGGCATACTCACTGCCAAGGATCCCAAATTCTGTCATGGTGTGGAAGAGGCCCATTCCAGCCTATCACGAGACCCCAGGACCCAGCAATGCACCACAACTGCTGCATTTCTACAATTCAGTGGGCTTCCCTACACTCCCAACAGATTCCACATCGAAGCCCTGAATTCTAGATCCAACAGGTGCAACAACAACAACAAAAATGAGTCCCCAGGCAAAAGCAGCTTTGTGGGAAAAGGTGGTTAACAAAAGGGAGGTGTCTGACCCAAACCTTTGACCTGCAAGGAAGAAGCACCTGCATACCTCCCTTCCTTCACTACAGGGAAACTCAAATCAAAGATCCAGAAAAAGATTACTAAAAAATGAGGAATCAAGATAGAAAAGGTTTGCCTCATACTCACAACTCCCCAAAACAAGGCACACACAGACAGAACAGTATAAAAACCTACAAAAAAATCAATGATAAGAGTAATAAAAAGAAAAATGATCTAAAGGAAGAGTTAATGAAGGGCCTATATGAGAAAACTCAAGAGATGAAAAACTTTATTGCAAAAAAAATAGATATATTGAAAAAGGAAGTAATGGAGCTAAAATCTTCCCTTAATTTCATCAGAACATCAATAGCAAAATTTCATAATAGACTAACCTCCATAGAAAACAGAACCTCAGCTCTGGAAGAAAGAACTTCCAACAATGAAAATAGGCTAAGTTAGCTTGAAGGTATAGATGATAGAAAAGAACAAAAACTCACAGAATATGAGCAGAACTTTCAAAAATGTCTAGGATGAAATCAGAAGAAACAATATAAGAGTAATAGAGATATAGGAAGAAACAGAAACAAAAATGAATGATAAAAAACAGCATTCCCAAAGAAATGGTTAATGAAAAATTTTCCCATTTCAGAACAGTCAGAAATGCTCATTCAGTAAGCATAAAAGACACTCAATAGACCTAATCAAATAAGAAGTTCATAAGGGACATCATATTCAAAATATATGACATGAAAATCAAGAAAAGAATATTAAAAATAGCAAGAAAGAAATGCCACATCATATTCAGAGGCGAACAAATAAGGGTCACCTCTGACTCTTCAGCTTAGGCTCTAGAAGAAAGAAGATCTTGTAGGATCTGAATGACCATAACCTGTAGCTGAGAATACTATTCACAAAAGAACCTAGCTTCAAATTCAGTGAAGAAGTAAGAACATTTCATGATAATATCAAAACTGAAGCATCCATGAACAAAAAAACCATCATTACAAAGAATCTTCAAAGGTAAACTTCAGATATAAGAATAAGAAAACACTCCTCAAAACCCACAATGAGGGGCTGGAGCAGTTGCTCGGCGGTTACGGTGCTTGCCTGGTATGCGCAAGTACACAGATTCAAACACAGCACCCACGTACAGAAATAAGTGTCAGAGCAATGAAAGCCATGTGAAAAACTCAATAAAAATTGATTCTCTCTGTCTGTCTCTCTCTCACTGTCCTTCTCTCTTTAAAAAAAAAACCCACAATAAGAGGAAATTTTTAAAATATGTGCACACTATGAAAAGACAACCAAGAAAGCACAGAAATCACTGATAAAACATGATTACTGTGAACTATAACCACATAACTATCTTAACACTGAAAGTGAATAGTCTCAATATACAAATAAAAAAAACACAGATTAGCAGATTGGATTAAAAAACAAAATGTAATAATATGCTGCTTACAGGAGACCCAACTTACATCCAATGTCAACCACAGATTGAAGGTGAAAGGTTGGAAAAAATAATTGACCAGTCTATGGACCAAGAAAGCAAGCTGGAGATGTAATACTTATTTCAGACAAAGAAGATTTCAAACATAAATTAATAAGAGTAGATAAAGAAGGCCACTGCATCCTAGTAAAGGTAACAATACAGCAGAAAGATATAACCACAGTGAGTATGCTCCAAACACAAATGCTTCAAAATATGTGGAAAAATTACTCCATGAAATAATAAAACCACCTGTGGACCTCCACATGATAATACTGGGAGACTTTAATACTTCTCTAACCCTAATAGACATATCATCAAACAAAACAAACAAATGAATAAAAACAATAAAGAGATCTCCAGTGTAAATAGCTCAATGAACTAATGGACTTAACAGACATCTATAGAATATTGCACCTCAAATTGGTGAGTTTACTCTCTTTCAGCAGCTCATGGATCCTTCTCCCAAATACAGCACATTCTAGTTTACATAGGAAATCCCAGCAAATCTAAAAAAATCTCTATTATTCCATGTATCCTATCAGATCATGATGTCATAACCCTAGCAATAAACAGCAAAAATTATAACAGAATAAAAATACATGGAGATTGAATGATATCCTATTAAATGAAGAATGGATCCAAGAAGACAAAGAGCAGAAATCAAGAAATTCTTGGAATCAAATGAGAATAAAGATACAACATCAAAACCTCTGGGACAATATGAGAGCATTAATAAGGGGAATTTTTTTTAAAGAAAGAAGGACATTGAGAGAGAGAGAGAATCAATTTTTATTGGGGTTTTCACATGGCTTTCGTTGCTCTGACACGTAGTTGTGTACATGGGTGCTGGAGTTTGAACCCATGTACTTGCACATGCCAGGCAAGTGTCATACGCACCGAACCATTGCTCCAGCCCATTAAGGGGAAATTTTATAGTACTAAGTGCCTACATTAAAAATCAGGAGAAATCTTGAATAAATAAACTTATGTTCCATCTCAAATCCCTACAAAAGGAAGAACAATCTTAGCTCAAAGCCAGCAGAAGAGAGGAAATAATCAAGATCAGAGCTGAAATCAATGAAATTGAAAAAAAAAAACAATAAAAAGAATTAACAAAACAAAGAGATGGATCTTCAAAAATATATATAAAACTGACAGACCTCAAGCTAAACTCACTAAAAGAAGGAGAGAATTAAAGCCAATCAACAAAATCAGCAAAGAAATAGTGATCACCAGTGACCCTATGAAATCAAACAGATTATCAGAACCAATTTTGAAAAATTATACTCCTCTAAAGTAGATAATCTCAAAGACATGAACAAATTTCATCATGATCAAGTGGGCCTCATTCCAGGGGCACAAGGATGGTTACTTATGCAAGACAATAAAAGTGATTCATCACTTAAATTAATGACAAAAACATATGATCATCTCAATTGATTATGAAAAGGCCTTGAATAAAATTCTGCACCCATTTACACTCAAAATTCTAAAGAAAATAGGGATCAAAGGATCTTAACTTTGTAAATGCCATAGATGCCAAACCCTCACTAGTAGAATACTAAATAGAGAAAAACTGAAAGCATTTTCACTAAATTTGGGAACAAGACAAGGCTTCCTGCTCTGAACACTTTGATTCAATGAAATCCTTGAGACCCTAGCTGGATCAATCAGGCAAGCGAAGGAAGTCAAAGGGATAAGAATATGAAGTGAGGAAGTCAAACTATCCCTTTTTGCTGATGACAAGATCCTATATCTGGAAGATCCAGCAAGCACTACCAGAAAACTGCTTGAGCTCATAAACAGATTTATGAAAGTGGCCAACTACAAGATCAAAACCCATAAATCAATAGCTTTCCTATATGATAATACTAATATTCAGAAAAATAATTCAGGAAATTGGTCCAATTCAAAAAACCTGGAAAAATACTTGGAAATTAATCTAACAAGGGAAGTAAACATGGAAAGGAAATTGTTGAAGACAAAAATTGAAGAAGACCTGAGAAGATGGAAAGATATTCCATGTTCATGGTTACGGAGAATAAATAAAATGAAAATGGCTATTCTGACAAAAGTGGTATACAGAGACAATGAAACCCTATCAAGTTACCAATGCCATATTTGAGAGATACAGAAAGAGCAATTCTCAAATTCATTTGGAACCAAAAGAAACCCAGAATTGCCAAAATATTACTAAGCAAGAAATATGAAACAGTACGAGATCTCAAATTATATTGTAGAGCATTAGTAGCAAAAGCAGAATAGTACTGGTATCAGAATAAGAATGAAGAGCAATGGAATAAAATAGAACACTCTGAGATAAACCAACAAATCTTTAAACATTTGATCTCTGATAAAAGAGATAAAAATATAACATGGAAGAATGACAGCCTATCACTAGTGTTCCTAGAGCAACTGGACAGCCATGTGCAGGAAGTTCAAATTAGAGCCTTATCTCTCACCTTGCACAAAAATCAAATCAAAAGGTATTAAGGAACTAGGAACTAAACCAGTTACCATACAACTGCTAGAAGAAAAATTAGGACCCATACTTGAAAATATGGAATTTGACAATGACTTCCTCAATAAGGCTCCCAAAGAAAAAAATTATCAAGAATTAATGAGTGGGATGCCATTAAATTAAAAAGCTTCTGATCAGCCAAGGAATTGGTCAAAACTATGAGTATAGAACATACAGAATGGGAGATAATCATGTCATCTGTTTCCTCTGACAGGGAATCAATGTCCAGAATTTACAAAGAACTCAAAAAACTTCATAGCAAAAACAAACAACAAAATCAATAAATGGAACCAAGAGCTAAACAGAAACTTCTCAACAGAGGGAATCGAGCAAGCCAATAAACACATGAGAAAGTGTTCTAATTCACTAGTAATCAGAGAAATACAAGTCAAAACTGCATTAAGATTTCAGGTCACTCCAGTCAGATTGGCAAAGATGAACAATATAAATACAAATAACTTGGGTGAAACTGGAGATCATTGTTAAGGCAAGTCATAGAAAGAAAAGGACTGTGTGATCCCACTCATACATGGAATCTAAAAATGTTGATATCAGAAACTGAGAGTAGCATGGTGGTTACGAGAGACTGGAAAGAGCACCAAGGGTGGGGGTGGTGAGAATAGTTGGACCAATGAGTACTAAGTGACAGCTACATAGGAGCAAGAAGTTTTGGTGGGCTGTTGACAGCAGGTTGACTAGAGACAACAATGATGTACTGAAAAAAGATTCAAAAGTTTTCAACATAAAGAATGAATGTTTGAAGAGATAACGATTTAAACTGATTTAAATATTAAGCAATACATTCACACATCAAAATATTACATGATACCCCCTTAATTTGTACAATTTTCATGTTTTTATGGGTCAGTGTTAAATAAAATTTAAGATGTTTGGAAAATGCTCAGTTTTCAAGAAAAATATAAAATAAAAGAAATAGGAAAGAATAGCCCATTTATAGAAGAAATTAACAGAAACTGTCCCTGAAGAAACACAGATATTACATTTACTAGACAAGTGTAAATAAAAAAGATATTGAGAATTTTTAAACAGCTAAATGAAATCATGCAAAATACCTGAAGAAAGGGCTAAGGACATAGTTTAAAAGAAGAAGGAGGACGAGGAAGAGGAGGAGAAGTAGGTAGAGGAAAAAGAGGGGAAGGAGGAAGAAGAGGAGGAAGAGGAAGAAGAAAGTGCTAAAGAAAACCAAAAGCACACTGTATAAAAACAAATAAAAATATCTACAAAGAGATATAAATTTCTTAAAATTCTCAGAAATTCTGGAAACTAAAAAGTGTAAAAAAACGGACATGAAAAATTCACCATAGAAATTTAATAGCACATTTGAGAAGCAGAAGAAAACATCAGCAAACTTGAAGACAAGTAAATTAAAATCACTCCATGTGAGGAGAATAAAGATCAAAGAATAAAGGGAAATAGATAAGTTTCGAGAGTAATAAAGTGAAGCATGCTACTCTAGCACATTAGGAGTTCCAGAAAGAACAGAGAGAATAGGGAGAAAGTATTTCAGGAAACAATAGCTGAATAATACCCAAATTTGTTGTAAGACTATCAGCCTGTAAATATAAACAGATTATTCTCTCCTGCTAAAAGGCAGAGATTTGCAGAATGGATAATTAAACATCAGTCAACTCTGCTGTGTACAAGGAACTCCTTTGACTCTCAGACACAAATAGACTGAAAATGAAATAATGGAGAAGATGCTGAATTCCAAAATTAATCAAAATGATCTGGGGTGTGGATATACACAATATGATGCAAAACGGACTTTAATTTAAAAAATGTACCAACAGGGGCTGGAACGGTGGTTCAGCAGTTTCCGCACTTGCCTTGCATATTGGAGTACGTGGGTTCAAACCCCAGCACCACGTATACAATGAAGTGTCTGAGCAACGCAAGTCCATGAAAAACTAAATAAAATTATAAAATCGATTCTGTCCTTCTCTCTCTCTCATTGTCCCTCTCTCTTTAAAAAAAAATGTAGCAGGAGCCAATGAAGGAAATGGTATACTGATAAGAGCCAATCCATTAAGAACATAGAACAACTACAAGCAATTATTCCTAAGAAAAGAGCTTCAAAAAAAATAGAACAAGTTGACAGAATTGAAGGGAGAAAAAGTTATCTAATGATCCGTGGATATTTGTTCACTCCTATTTTCCATCATAAACAAAACAACTTAACAGAAAGTCAATAAGTAAGCAGAGTAATTGAACATTACGATAAATGAATCACACCTCACAGATACTTAAAGAATGCTCTTTCCAAGAATAGAAAAATACACATTTTTCTCAGGAGTGCGTAGAACATTTTCCAGGGCAGACCACACATAAGAAAAAATCATTCTCTGTAAGAGTGGAAATATTGACGCATCTAAAGTGTTTTATTTAAAGTTTTTTTTTCTACCAGTCCTGGTCAATCCACAAACACACAGGATTTATACAGTAGAGTTTTAACTAAAAGGTCAAAGAAACATCACAAAGGGCATTTGTAAATACTTAGACATAAATGAAAATGAAAACGTACCATATCAGAACTTATGGGATTGGATAAAGTTAGAGCCTGGAGGGAAATTTATAGTTATAAATGTCCATAGGGAATAAGAAAAGTATATCAAATCAATAACCTTCCTTTATGCCAAACAAAACTAGAAAATTGTGAAAACAATAAATCCAAGGTCAACAAAAAGGTTATAATAAATATTCAAGAAAAGGTTATTTTAAAAAGAAATATTAGAGGGACCAGAGCGGTGGGTCATCTGTTAGGGCGATTGCCTGGCGTATGCTGGGATGCTGGTTTGAACCCCAGCACCACATACACAACAAAGTGTCTGAACAACAAAAGCCACATGAAAAACTAAATAAAAATTGATTCTATATTTTTCTCCATCTCTCTCTCTCTGCCCCTCTCTCTTAAAAAAAAGACATATTAGAAAAATAATAAAGAAAATGAGCAAAACTAAAAGTTAGCTCTCTGAAAATATCTATAAAATTGATAAAACTTAAATGAGATTGCCTTCAGAATGAAAGAGAATACTGAAATAATGATGGTCCACATATGCATTATGGAGGAAAAGAAATACAAGCACATATTCCATAATAATAGAAAAATATTTGTATTTGTACAGTATTCAAACCTTAAAGGAAATGAATTACTAATACTTGTCACAACACAGGCAAACTACAAAACCTTAATAAATGAAAGAAGCCATGCAGAAGTTTCATACATTATATAGTTCAATTTATATGAAATTGCTAGAAAGGGTAGATGTGTACTTGTGTTGTCAAGATGGATGGGAAGGACCAATGGGGAGTGACTGCTTAACAGATTTAGGATTTTCTTGGGGGATAAAGAAAATTTTATAGAATTGATAGAAGAATTAGAAATTAATAACAGAAGGAAAAATTGACAACTTTGTGAATGCACTGAATTCCATGGGATTGTGCACTTTAAAGTGGTTTACTTCATTATACATGGATTTCAATTCAATACACCACCGGTACCCAACAGTGTGTTAGATTTCTCTCACAGGTGTAGTTAGGTGATTACTGACCTGCATTCTCTATGTGTATAAGGTCTCTGAACCAGTTTATCTTGGAACTTCATTTCATTTTCTAGTTGGTTTTGCTTCTATTCTATGAGTATTTTGAGTTAGCTTTTAATGATCAGGAATAAATCTAAATTCTAAAAGACAGAGTTTTCATATTGTTTGATGAAATGAAGCCTGTGTCCTCATGCTTCCACTTTACTTGACATTCTTCAATGAATGTTTCCTAGGACTTCAACAAATAATGATCCTGTTCTATTAATCCTTGTTTAGAATGAGTAGTTACTTCAGGAAGAAATTAATAATTCATTTAGATATAATGGTCTTTGAGAAATGGAGTGACACAAAGTAAAATTTGAATACTTAGCCAGGTGTGGTGGCACATGCCTATAATCCTAGTGGTTCAGGAGGGAGGTTGAGGCACAAAGATCATAAATTCAAAGCCAGTTTCAGCAGCAATTCAGACTTTGCCAAATCAGGTTAGCAGAACTTTGACTCAAAATAAAAAGGGCCAAAAAGAAAACGCAAACTACTGAATTCCCAACACTGAAAGTCAATGAGGAGCCACATTCTTATACTTCTTCTAAACTCAGGAAAAATAGGAAGGATCTAATAACTTTTAAGTGACACACAATGGATGATAACACATAGAGATCCAAAATAGATGACTACTGAAAAATGATAGGAAAAATATTTTTAAAAAGCATTTAGGAAAAATCAGAAAACATTGATTCTACAGATAACAATTTTTTTTCTTTGTTGGTACCAGTGATTGGACCTAGATATGCTTAACCTCTGAGCCACATCGCTAGTCCTTTTTATATTTTATTTTGAGACAGGGTCTTAATAAGATTTTGCAGCTGACATTGAACTTATGTTCCTCCTTTTTCAGCCTCCATACTTGCTGGGATTTCAGGCATGTACTACCATACCCGGCTAGATATGATTCTTACTGAATTAATGGAAACATTATTTAGAAGCATTTCTGAGCAGGACTGGAAAAAAAGGCTTTGTTTCAATATAAAGAATCTTAATATTATCTTCATAAGAACAAGATTAATCACGAAAGAATAGTAGAAGATAAGAGAAATGTAACATCTTAAGCTTTTTCTGCAGTATTAAAAAGAAGAGGGAGTGTTGGGGATTTAGCTCAGTGGCAGAGCGCTTGCCTAGCATGCACAAGGCCCCAAGTTTTGTCCTCAGCCCTTAAAAAAAGAAGAAGAGGGCAGGGGCTGCAGTGGTGGCTAGCAGATACAGCACTTGCCTGGCAAGCTGAAGTGTGTGGGTTCAAACCCCAGCACCATATACACAGCAAAGTCTCAGAGCAAGGAAGATGACATGAAAAACTAAATAAAAATTGATTCTCTCTCTCTCTCTCACTGTCCCTCTCTCCCCACTCCCCAAAAAAAGAGAAAGAAAAAAAAGAAAAAAAGGGGCAAAGGAGAAAAGATCTCTGCGGTAATAACATGTTGGGGAGTCATGGATTAGATTTAGCCAAGTGGCTCCTGTAGCTCAAACTGTGATCCATAGGCAGCAGGATGTTTATTGATCAGGACATTGTCAGAGATGCAGAATCCAGATCCAGAATGAAACCTATTGAACCTAAATCTTCATGGTATGTGATTTCCACGTGGTTTATGTGCACCCTAAATTAGAGAAGCACATTGTTAGACTCTACGGCTTTCCTGTGTGTGTGTGCATGTATACATTTGTATATTTGTTTTGTATTTTAGTTGATTTGGAATTCATTCTCAAAGGCGAGCAGATCAATCCGAAATCTGTGACAGAGAAGTAGTGCAGAAATATCCTGTTGGGATAACATGAACTAAAAGAAAGCAAACGAATGCAAACTGACAAACCCCGAATGGCTGCCAGTCCATTCCATTACACCACAGGCTGATGTTTCATGTTTTCATTCTGAACATATTTTCTGAAGCAAAGCATTCAGTTACCTATGTTTTAGGTTTCATTTGAATAACCAAATATATTTGAGAGTTAAAAGATTTGGTTTACAAAATTTATCACATTCTATTTTTAGAATCAAGAGAAACTATTTCAAGAGAATAAACTACCCATTGTGAATACTGTCTGACATAATGGGACCTCCCGAAATTACATTGAAAAAAAAAAAATTTCAAGGCACATGACCTAGATCTGGCCAGGTAATTTGTAAAGTCCTTATGAATAAGGTATACCCCACCTATTTGTTTACCAACTGCAAAATCTTTGTTCCTTTATAAATATAACTTTAATGCTTTATTTAAGATAAATATGGGGGCTGGAGCAGTGGCTCAGCAGTTATGGCACTTGCCTGACATGCGTGAGTACATGGGTTCAAACCCCAGCACCCATGTACACAATTAAATATCAGAGCAATGAAGGCCATGTGAAAGACTCAATAAAAATTGATTCTCTCTCTCTTTCTCTCACTGTCCATCTCTCTTAAAAAAAGGAAAGAAAGATAAATATGATAAATATGTATTGAGGAATCAATGGGCATCTTACTATATCACTAAGCATCTTAGAGATTTCAAAGGAATAATATACTTAGATTTATGAAAATGTCTATGAAATTGTTTATTACTTAGAACTTACACAATTAAAGCTGTTATAGAAAATAGACTCAAATAAAAACTTGCTGGCTCCAATAAATGAGAGGTCCAGAAACTTCCAACCCAATTAAATATAGATGCCCAAATAGTGACATTCATCCATTAAAAGAAGACTGAGACCAGATGCTTTTACTTTTATCCAAAATGTTATTGGAAACAAAGTTTACTATTTTGGAATAAAGAAGTTTCTAGAGCTGGCCAATATTCCAGACCAAAGATGGTGCAGAATGTACCACTCTAGCACATATACAGGTTACATTTATAGCCAGAGAAAAGAATATGGCATATAGAAACAACCTGGTTGACTTCAGTGGGCATTTGCCACATATGGTCACCTTTTGACAGATTTTAGCCTTTGATTTGTTGGAAGTTTAGCTGCTCTGCGTGGTTACAAGAGTGAACACTTATGTTAGGTCACAACTAATTTAGAAATAAAATTAGTTTGTAGTTCATGACATACAGAGGCCCTTTTAGGCCAAACTTATCACTGATGGAGGCCAAATTTATTGAAGTTCATCATATTCAACAGACAGGAATATAACTATTACAAACTAAATGTAGCTGCTCTTCTAGAAGCTAGGTTACAGAAATCAAATAAAGAAACCCAAATCCATGCCTTCAAGTAACTTTCATTTATGAGATGGACCGTGAACAGGATAAAATTTTAAAAACCATTGTTACAAGGATAAACGCTGTGGAGAACAGCAAAGTAGGTTAGGACATCTGTGTGTCCTCTACAACAGCCAGGAAGGTCTTACAGAGAAGTTCATATTTAAATTCAGACCTGGCTGAAGTGAGAGAATAGCTATATGGATATCTAAGGGAACAACATCATTAGCAGAGTAATGGCAAGTCTAAAGGCCCAGAAGAGGGAGTACGTCCGATATGTTAGAGGAGTAGAAATTAGACAACTGTAGCTGTAACAAAGGAGGAGCAGGAAGCCACAGACATCAGTATTTCTCTGCTTCTTGTCCCTGCTTTTCTTATTGCCTTCATTCTCAGGTGGACTTCTGCAAAGTTTGCCTCCCCCACCAGAACCACGTCCCAATTGATTGCTAATTTGAACAAAAACCTACACTTGCCCTTTTCAATATGTATAGGAAGACCGCAAGATGGTTTTCATTGATTAAGCTTGGATCAAGTTGCTCACCTTTGAAAAATTATGGCAGACCGCAGATATTAGCTCCCTGGCCAGACCTAGGTCATGTGCCTACCCAGAAAGTGAGACTCACCCTTCTGAAACTCTGAAACCTGCAGCAGGGGTAGATGGATCCATACTAGAAAATTAAGTGTCTATTTTGTAAAGGTGAATGGAAACTAATTAGGTCCAAAGGATGATGCTTTCTGTTTTAATATTTTCTTTTCAGTGTGTTCAAATGAGTCAGTAGGTTAAAGAATGATTCAGCACGTATCTTAATCTTCATTTTACCAATGAGAAAGATAATGAAGCAGAAAAGGTGTAAGAACAATGCATAACTTAGTTACTACTTAGTTACACATGCATGTATTCACAGGTCAAATGATAAAATCAAACACTTTATTTATTGGTTTAGTGGGTTTATTTGTGTTGAGAAAAGGTAGCTTATATGTAAAATATGTATGGCATTGCTTTTGAGCTTTAATTTATGCAGATGTGAGCTCCTGGTTATGACTTGCTCTTAAAATTGATTACATTTGGGTTTTAATCTTCATAATATATTCTAGCACAGCAATTGAACATACAAAGAGTGGAAGTGAGATACCAAGCATTGCTGTACATGAACTGTCAATGCATTAAATGCTAAGGCAGAGCTAAAATTGTGGAGAAGTTTGATCAAAATCATTTTATTGTCCAGGTTTTATTTTTATTATAACTGCCTAAAAAATATTAGTTTCTGTACAATATTTAAGTGCCAGAAATTTGTCTTACAACTGCAACACTCTTTGCAATACTCGCTAAAATCAAAAGGAATTAATATAACAAAAACTGTGGCCATTAATAATGTATGGGACAACAAATCCCATTATTATATACAACTATAATATACTAATAAAAATTAAAAAATTATATTGGTTACCTGTTGAAGCAATAATAATTTGGATCTATTGCGTTAAATAGAATATGTTCTTAAGATAAAAATAATGCATTTCTGATTTGTAAATAAACAGTGGGGTTACTGTTTTTTATAATGTAAGGATATGCTTTCTGATTAGAAAAGGTCCTGTTAGGTAGGCGGTTGAAACTCTTTTGCACAAATAATTAACAGAGAATAATAGGAGAATATGTAAACTAAAGGCAGATTGCTTGCTTCTTTCCATCATTCCATTATGAAAGTCTATTTAAATGCCGTAGTAAAATTAGTTATGCTGCAATGTTGGGTTCAAATGAAATAGCATAATAAGCTCATTGTCATCTAAAAATGATTTATTGCTGGTGATCAGGTTTCCAGATTTGCTATTAATCCTATAATACAAATCCATCGAATATTTAATTTCTGCCAGATACTCACTCTTCAAGCCACCAAATATAGCAATAAATTAACTAGAAACTTTTGATTATGTAGCACTTCCATTCTATCAGACTGAGATAACAGTAAATAAATAAATAAAGCAAATAATATCTCAGAAAAATGTAGCAGCACTAAACAAGCGATGGAAACATAATATTTGAAAAGAAACAGAAGAATAAAGTATGTATTTTAAAGTTGAGGCTGCAATTCCTGTCACAGTGAAGGACAGAGTAAATTCACTGGGTACTTTTGTCTCGGTTGCCAGGATTAGTCCAAAATATTGAAAGGTGCTTTTTGAGTTGTTTAAGTTTGCTCACAATTTTGGAGGGATATATTTTATTTTTCTTATTTTTTTTTCTCCTCAAAATTTCTGTGTGTTTTAGAATCTCTCTCATAAACTGCATAGCATTCATACTTTTCATTAATATAATCATTTCGGGCTGCTAGCCAGAGAATATGATGTGTCTAAATTTATCATTTACAAATACATTTTGAGTGTTTTCTATTATCATTTACTAATTGGCTTACATTGTTTTCTACCATTCATTTTCTGTGCTTCACTAACCTTGGCTTTTCTTTGTTTTTTTCCTGCCTTTAAGAGATCGTTTTTTTCATTCCAGTTTTCCTCCCTCATGATATGAAGAATATTCACTTTCTCTTCTTTTAGTGTTATTAAAAATTTTTTGGTATCCGTAGTTGAAATCTTGTTGGTTATTTCTTCCAGAACAGTTGAATGAACTTAAAAGTCTTTATGTCTCATTCTGTACTCTCCTTCTTATATTATTGCTATTTGCTGTTTTCAATCTACCTTGATTTCTACCTGTCAAAAAATTCACACCATTATAATATTTATGCCGTCACTATTTACTTGGATTTATTTTCATATTTATCAGTGTTTCTTTTAAAGAGAGAAACAGTGAAAGAGAGAGAGAAAAAGAAAGAATCAATTTTATTTAGCTTTTCATGTGACTTTTGTTGCTCTGATGCTTTGCTGTGTACATGATTCTGGGGTTTGAACCTGGGTCCTCGCTCAAGCCAGGCAAGTGTCACAACCGCTGAGCCACTGTGCCAGCCCTTTATCTGGCCATTCCCTTCTTATATTTTGGTTCTTCCTCTAATTCTTTTCTTTTTTTTTGCCTGTTTATTCACAGAATATCTTTTAGAATCTGTTCATGAAATCTATTAATGGCAAAAATCTCAGAGTGTTTTTGTCTGGAAATATCTTCATCTCAACAACTTTTTGTATGAAGGAGTAGTTCCTTACACAATTATGGTCTAACAGTTACTTTCTCTTGATAGTTTGGAGATAATATGCTGTCTCCTGGCTTCCAGGAAAAAAAATCATCTAACAGTCAAATTATTTTCTTTTGGCGAGTAGTTTGCTTTCTCTAATGGATTTCAGGATCTCGCATTTGTCTTTATTGCTAAGCTCAACTATGATGTGTCTATGTGTGGATTTATTTATTCTGCTTTAATTTACTTTGTTTTTGGGATCAGAGAAACAAGGCTATTCTTTAATTATGGAAAATAGACAGTAGTTATTTATTAAAGTTTTGCTCCTTTCCTTTTTTTTCACTCCTATTTTTATCTTTTGAATTCTGAATAGACTTTTTTAAAAATTTTTTTTATTTTTGAACAACCATACAAGTTTTTAACAAAATAATATAAAATGAGTATAGATTCTGGATATTACAATTACCTCCTGGAGTGCCCCCCCCCAATTACCTACACTAATCCTTCCCTTCCCCTAATATCTCTAAAAAAGGATTATGTTGTATAACATTACATCTTATCTGAATAAGATAAGATAATAGATAATAGACCAACTTTCTCACTGGCCAGGGTCTAGTCCCACCCTCCACAGATGAGTGGAGACAATCAACCATTAGTTCTCTGGGTTAAGCTGATTTTACTCAGCATGATTTCTTCCATTAGCCATCCATTTACCTTCAAAGGCTGCAGCATCATTGTTTCTAATTGCTGTGTAAAATTCCATGGTATATATGTACCACAGTTTTTGGATCCATTCATCCAGTGAGGGACATCTGGGTTGTTTCCATAGCCTAGCAATAGTAAATTGAGCTGCTATGAACATAGATATTGCTGTGTCACTATAATGTGCTGATTCTAAATCCCCTGGAAAGATACTCAGGAGTGGAATAGCAGGGTCGTATGGTGGGCTCATCCCTGGTTTTTTTAAGGATTCTCCACACTGCTTTCCAGAGGGGCTGTACCAGTCTGCAGCTCCACCAACAGTGTGTTAGTGTGCCTTTCTCTCCACAGCCCCTCCAGCATCTATTATTGTTTATTTTCTTCATCTTTGCCAATCTGACTGGCTTAAGGTGATATCCTAATGTGGTTTTCATTTGTATTGCTCTGATTACTAGAGATTTAGAGCACTTTCTCATGTATTCATTGGCTTGATGTCTTCTTACCTTGGTGCTGAATTCTTGGTAATTTCTTCACATTCATTTTTTACTTCAGATATTCTCTTTTGGTTGTATTTAAACTATTAGTTAAATATTCTACCAAGTTTTTTTTAATTCCACTGAATATAACTTTACGGTTAGAATTTTATTTCATTTCCAAATCTGACTATTCTTATTTTAACTGTGCCTAGCATTTATTGTGTTTTTTAAATATTTTTATGCCTTTACTATTACAAACATACTTTTTGTTATTCAGAATTTAATTCTGTTATCTTTTGTTTGTGATAACTCTTATAAATTTTTTCATCTTTTTCAAATGTTTCATTTTGAACTTGTATTTAGATGTGGGGGATCATATTTCTCTATGGGAATCCTATTGGGTATAACTTGGAAAGATGTCCTTGTAATGGATATTTGTGTTTCTACTGCAATACTACCAGTACTACACAGCTGTTTCTTAGCATGGGATTTCCTAGATCTTTCAACAGTATAAATAAAAGCACAAACTCCAGGTAAGAGTATTCATGTGATTTCAGATTTTCATGGAACATATTTTTACCATCAACAGCCAGGTTGAGATAGTCAAATTTCTTCAAGTCTCTCTTTGCTGTCAGGAAGATATTTCTAATATATTCCTTTACAAAAATTCATGAGTCCTATCTTCAAATGTAGATTTTGATTCCACTCTATACCTGTGCAGTTCACGTATTCATTTCTTGTCACTTTCTGACTATCAAAACCCGACATTCTGTTGAAATTGTAAAATATGTCCATAATCAAACATCATCAGTTCATACACATATATAGTATTTTTATCTTTCCCCTGTCTTTTCCTTATCTATTTACTTTTTTAAAAATTAATTTTTTTCTTTTGAACCTAATCATACTATATTATATTTGTTACATTTCATAGAAGTATTATGGATATTTTCTAACAGGAGATAACTCAGCACATTTATTATTCCATGTGTGCCAACTCATACTGTCTTTGTAAATTACATAATGTGTTTAGAACTTTTTGGAGAATAAATACATGTTAGTTAATCTCTAATAAAGCACCAGTATCTGGGACAACTTGCCTCAAAGTTAATCATATAATTATTAATTCAGTCAATAAAAAGTATTCTATAAATATAGCACAAAATTGTCCTGATGATACAATGTACTGCAAAATAATGTGCTCTATATACTCCTAGATTTTCCAGTATATTGGTATAAAAATATATTAACTGAGCTAGTAGTGTCTGTTGCATGCTAAAGGGAGGAAAACAGATGAGCAGTTATATGAACTACATCTTGGAATTAGCATCAATAAGGAGAAGACAACACAGTCAAGCATTGGGTGGTGTCTCACTTGACCCACACACAGAAGAGACAGAATAAAATCAGCTGTAGTAGTGGACATCAGTCCTCTGTGGCCAGTGACTCCCTCTAGTGAACAATACATGGCTGTTGACCTATGGGCATTACTCTTTTTTTGTAAAAGAAGGATCCCTTTCTTTCCTGAAGGGGACATATATGGCAGGGCTGGTGAAGTACCATGTGACACACATGCTTTAAAAGAAAAAAGAGATATACACAGAGTCTGAAACAAGAAAAGATATACTCATATGTGCTATATATGAAGAAGTATATTCTCTTTGGTTCGCAAGGATCTCTCTAACAAGGAAAAGCACATGAAATTAAAGGATTAATCAAACTCATAGGTCCTAGAGACAAGAGGTACAGCATGCCACCAAGGGCTACATAGGAAAGATATCAGAATGGTCAGGAAGCAGCCCATAAAAGTTAAGGGAAGGTTTAAGATGCTGCCTTTGTTGGGGTTGCCACAAAAAAAGCAAGGCAGGGAAGGTTAAATTGTTCAGGGTTGGCTAGTTTGAATACTTTTGGTGATCTTGGAGCTATAGAGTGATCTCTGAGTGGCAGTCTACAATATCAACACCCATAAATCAATAGCTTTCCTATTATATGCTAATAAGAATAGGGAAGAAGAAGAAATCAGCAAATTGTTCCCATTCACAATATCATCAAAAAGAACAAAATACTTAATATAACAAAGAAGTAAATGACCTCTGCAATAAAAATTATCAAACATCAAAGAAAGAAACTGAAGAAGATCAGAGAAAATGGAAAGATATTCCATATTCTTGTTTAGGTAGAATTAATATAATTAAAATGGCTATTCTGCCAAAAGTGCTATAGAGATTCAATGTAATCCTTATCAAGATTCCAATGTCGTTCTTTACAGATATAGAAAAATCAATTCTCAACTTCATTTGGAACAACAAGAAACTCAGAATAGGCAACACATTGCTAATCAAAAAAGATAAAACACGTGGTTTTGCATTACCAGATCTAAAACTATACCATAGAGTTGTAGTTACAAAAACATCTTGGTACTAGTAACAAAGTAGGCATGAAGACCAATGAAAAAGAACAGAAGCCTCTGCACAAACCCACAAATCTTTAAACATCTGATATTTGGCAAAGGGGGTCAAAATATAACATGGAGGAATAACAGTCTATCAAACAAATGGTGCTGGATAAACTGGACAACCGTGTGCAGGAAGTCGAAAGTCGAGCCTTTTCTCTCACCTTGCACAAAAACTAAATCAAAATGGATCAAGGAACGAGGAATTAAACCAGCTACCATACAATTCCTAGAAGAAAAATTAGGACCAGCACTGCAGCTTATAGAACTTTCTCAACAAGACTCCCAAAGCAAGGAATTAAAATCAAGAATTAATGAGTGGGATGCCATTAAATTAAAAAGCTTTTGCTCAGCCAAGGAAATGGTCAAAACTGTCAAGAGAAAACCTACAGAAATGGAGATAATCATGATTCCTCTGACAGGGGACTAATATCTAAAATTTACAAAGGACTCAAAAAACTCATATTAAAAAATAAATAATCCAATCAATAAATGGACCATAGAGCTAAACAGAAGCTTCTCACCAGAGGAAATTGAACAAGCCAATAAATATATGAGAAAGTGTTCTAATTTATTAGTAACCAGAGAAATACAAATCAAAACTACATTAAGATTTCAGGTAACTCCAGTTAGACTGGAAAGGATGAATAATATAAACAGTAACGGATGCTGGATGGATTGTGGGGAGATAGGAACATTAGCATACTATTGGTGGAACAGCAGACTGTACAGCTGTTCTGGAAAGCAGTGTGGAGACCACTCAAAAATTAGGGATGGAACCACCATACAACCCAGCTTTCCCTCTTCTGGGTATTTTCCCACAGGAGCTAGAATCGGCACATTGCAACGACACAGCAAAATCAATGTTCCTAGCAGCTCAATTTGCCATAACTGAATTATGGAATCAACCCACATGTCCTTCACTGGATGAATGGATCCAAAAGCTCTGTTACACACATACTATGGGATTCTACTTAGCTATTAGAAATAACAATATTATAGACTTTGAAGTAAATGGATGGCAATGGAAGAAATCATGCTGACTGAAATTAGCCAAACCCAGAGACTCAAGGGTCAGATGTTTTCCCTCATTTGTGGAGGCTAGAGCAAAACCCAGGCTTGAGTGAAAGGTACTGGAACTCTTGTACTAGACCCACCAAAGGCATAGCAACACCTAATCAGATATGTAGCGGGATGGGGGAGGAGAAAGGTAGGGATGAGTGGAGAGGGAGGAAGGAAAAGGAGGGATCTAGGGAGACAACAATGTAGCATACTCTTTACCTGCCCCCCGAGAAGCTAAATAATACTTATGCAAACATTTAATTCTAGAATATTCACAATTATTAATATGAACATTTATATCTTTTCTAGGGGGGAATATAGAAGAATCAAGAGACTGGGATGTGGGCAATGTAGAGGTAATTCTGCACTAGGATCAAATGCATATCATACTGTTAGTTTTTATGTATTTGTGATTTTACAAGAACTCAACTCCTCAAAAAAAAAAAAAGTGATCTCCAGTTGCCTGGTACGGACTTTGGGGTGATTAAAACAAGGGAGTATTGCATCCTGGGAAGTATAGGAAGTATAGGTCACACAGAAGAAGCATGGCTCTGGACTGGTTCATTTGCATAACAAAGACATGCTATTGGCTGGACCATTTGCTATCTAAAAATTAGGTAGACCTGCCCAGGTCAGAACGATTTTAGATGTAAAAACACAATTTACAGAAATAGCAGAAGAATTTATAATACACCTACAAGATGTTAAGTTCAGCACAGGCTTATCTGTATTTCTTGATAAAGAAGTGAATCAAGTCTGAGGGTTGCTCTTTTATAGCAGAGAGAACATGCAAATATTGCATGCACTAGACTACTTTCCCCAAAAATGTATTACTGAATTGTGATAAATGGTAAGGAATTTGCTGCAGGAATAGATATTATGAACAGGAGTTAACGGGGTTCACTGACCTCTGCAAGTGTGGCTGAGGTCAGTACCTACTACATCATGCTATTTTAAAAATTAAGTGAGAAAATAATGAATGAGAATTACTTAGAATAGTGCCATGGAGATACTAAACATTGCATTTGTACTAAGTATTATCATTATTTTTATTATTTAGCTGTCCGGACTCAAATTCTTCTTTGCTGATTAAGTTTAGCTATAAAAGATATGAGTTAACAAGGTGGATAATACTTATAGCTCTGTACCAACTACACGGCTTTTCCCTTACTTAAACAAATGTACAACAAAACATAACCAAAAGAACAAAAATAAATCATAATGACTTAATACAATTGTAATTTACTTTTCATGAGTCTGTGGATAAAGAATCCTGGCTTTGGAACTTATTTGGACAACATATCATTGATTAGATACAATCAAGTGCACTTAGCTGCAAGTGTAATTGAGTTAAATTGTCCAAGAAGCCTTCATTCATAGTTTGGTGCATGCATGCTACTTCATGGGACCTCTCTCTCTAGTATTTTAACCATTTATTGATCTAGCCTGTGCTTCTTCCAGCCTCAGTGAATATGCAAAGAGAACAAGCTCTGGCATCTAAGAAGTAATTCAGCAAACACTTTTAGGGCATATATATCAAGCAATAATCCTTGGGAAAGTATGTATCCAAGCAGAACTCTAATAAGATTTGATGAAACTTCATCAAATCAAATTTGATTCTGGGATATCTGTTGTTAAATGATAGGCATGCACATGACAGAAGTTCTAATACCAAGGAAGGGGTGGGCGAAGAGTTCTTTAAGTCTATAGCATTTGACCTGAGATCAAAGTAGGATTTAGTAAGACCAAAACAAAGTTGTATAGGTTGATATTTTCTTAAATAAATACATGTGAAACATTTAGTCTATATGCCTCCTGTATAATTAGGCATTGCAGATGAAAAGAACAAAAAATAAAAGTCACACTTTTCAAATGCTCATGGAGCTTTTCATGTAGTAGAGTGGTACTGGCACTGGTATTTCCTCTTTTTAGAATGTTTTTCTTTTGAATATCTGCCTTGCTTGTTCCCCTACTTCCTTAAGGTTTTCAGCCAGATGTCATTTTTCTTCAGTAAGCCTTTCCTAATGCTCTGATGCTTTTTACATCCATGCCTCTTTTATTTACCCACATTAAAAAACTCCAAAGTATTCTATATGTCTGTCTTGCTGATGGTCTGTCTACCTTTTTGAATAAACAACTCATGAAGACAGGAATTTTTGTCTGTGTTATTCAAAATTATATTCTCTATATCTGCAGCAGTGGTGGACAGACCTAGTACTCTGTACATATTTATTGAATAAGTAATAATGAAAGCATTGAATGTTATAAAGGGAATTCTAGCATTAAATGGTAGAAGAAATACAAAGAATATTTTTACATGTAATTTTCCTTTTATTTATTACTGCCATGAAACAATGTTAGAATATCTCTAAACTTCATAAAAATCTCTAATGATACTAAAACTTTGCCTTAGCCTTCTGTGCCCTTCTTTCCACCATTTGATAACTACTTTAAATTTAAAGGCAGCAATTTAATTAAAAGGGAAAATACATAAGAACATTATATCCACAGATTGTAAAATAAAGCTAAATCGTTATTGTTATTCTATCTGTGCATTCTATTGTTAGTCTATCTGTGCATATTCATAGAACACATGGACTTTGAAGATAAAAATAAAGACAAATTTCTTATCCCAGAAGCCCCAGTGAATGATTGTTGTAATCCCTCATGAATTACAATATAATGCCCCAATATTTGGGATTCATGGCATAAAATTCTGGGAATTTTTCATAGCAGGACTCTCCTTTCCTATGTGGCTACCATACTCTGTGTTCTCTGAAATCTTTGGCATTGGACTTCTTTTAACTACTTCTATAGAATTTCTTCATTTGTAAATAAAGACTGAAGATAAAAATAGGTAAAAAAGACTACTTTCTTTAAACATTTTTATTAAGGAATTATTGAGCAATCATAAATGCATATAAAGTAACAATATGATATACATTTCTTCTTAGACCAGAATTACATCCACATTACCCACACCCTTGTCTTGATTCTTCTATATTTTGCCCCAACAAGTGATATAAATAATTAGACTGAGAATTTTTCAGAATTTATACAGAAGACTACTTTTAACATGCTAGGTGTATTGAGAAGTCTACTTCCATTATTCCCTATAACAGATTAGTTTTTCTACAGATTAAGTTCAATGTCATATTATTTCTATCCTCTCTGTTTATTTTAACTCTGGGTGATTTCAAAGTGTTTTCCTTTTGGCCATGGGCAATTCACAAAGCTGAATTTTGCTCAAATACAGCAAATGACCTATTATTTGATGTAACAATAATGTTCTCAAGAACGTTGCTAAAAATTTCTGTTTTAACTTTCTTTTTATGGACATTTAATCCATTATCATAAATCATACTTTCTACTTTTTACATATATGACCTAATTTAATATTCAAAGGTATCATGTAAGTAAAGCTTTCTTACCAGTAAGAAAGTACAAATAGTCCCTGTCTTAAGGTTGGACTTCAGATTCTTTGAGTTAATGCTATTATAAAGGTATGATACATTTGGTAGATATCACATGTTGAATTTTGATCTTTTCCTAAATGAACAATAAATACTTGTAATTCTGAGCAGGTGGTAGCAACCTATAGATATTAGTCAGCCCACATAATCATTGTAGTGAATGACAGATAGAATATGATATTGTTGTTATGATTGGATATGTTTCCCTTCAAAGTATCTGTTACTGAATAAATATTGAGAAGCTAAATAGTTAGATTATAACAGCTGTCATCTAGTCAGTCCATCTTGGTTTGAATGGATTGACCAGGTGGTGACTATAGGCACACAGGGAGTGGTTGGAGGAGTGTTCTTTCCTGGGACCCCATACCCCTTTCTTTACTGTTTTCTGACTCTGCTATAGCTAAACAGCTTCCCTCTGCTGGTCCTTTCCCATGACATGCTGCCTTACCTTGGGTCCAGAGAAAGAATAATCTCTTTATGGATTGAGACTTCTCAAATACGAACCCCAAATAAACTTTTCCTCTTCTAAGTTGTTCTTTGCAGACCTTTTGATTACAGTGATATAAAGCTGACTAAAGCAACAGTATTCAACGAATTCCACTAAAAATTAAAGACTTCATATAAAATAGGCTTGTGTTAGATGATTTTGCCCAACTATAGGATAATGTAAGTGTTCTGAGTGCATTTAAAGCAAGCAGTACAAGCTAATGTGTTCAGAAGGTAGGTGTGTAAATGCATTTTTGACTTAATGGTATTTTCAATTTCCATTGACTAATTTGGCTGTAACCCCTTTGCAAGTCAAGGAGCATGTTAATATATATGCAAATACTAATGAACACACAGAAAATAAAATCATGCTTGCATATGTGTGACTTGCATATGCAAATATGTGGAGAGTATTGTATGGAAGTTAAGATATTATTGAGGATTTACAATCACAAATTTGTGAAGGGGCATATAAAAATGAATAAAGGACATGATTATTTTCAATTTTATATGAGCTATCTCATTAGCTAGATAATTCATGACTACCCAACTACTACTAAGTTATATTTTTGATATCGAGGTATTTCTTTAAACAGATTGCAAAAAGAAGGAGTGTTTTAATTTTTAAGTTGTTTCGGCTTTATCCCAGGGAATGCAAGTGGGCTTCCCATTTCTACATCAGTGGCAAATCTAGTCTCTTAGTGATGACATCTTTTCTGCAACTGTACATCAATTCTTCATTTCAAAATATTTAAGGCATGTATAACTTTTATTTTCTCCTACTCTTTCACATATTATTTCTTCTTTGTTCTCTTGTATTCATATTATTAAAATGCAGTCACCCACTATCAAACTCATTCTACCATCCTGAATATATAAGCTTCAATCATTCTGGCACTTTTATTTATTCAAATTACATACGCAACGGTAATTGATTCCCTTTTCCCTTCATTTACTCTAAGCTAGAGATTTCTTTAAAATACAGATTTCATGTTACATCTCCACCACCTTGTTACATTTTTTAATACACTAAGGCCCCAAGATACAATTAAATAATTTGGGCAGAAGCTGAATAGTTCCCTTGTGTAAGTCTTATGTGGAGTTCTTTGAAGCATTTTAAGCCAAGAGATTTCCTAAAAGCATTTCCCTTTGCTTCAGTTTCAATGTTATTATTAAGAAAGGAATAGAAAGAATTAATTACATGTTTTTGCTATTTCCTTTATATTCAGCAATAACCAGAAAAGTGGGAATAGATTGTTAGCATCCTTTTTGATGTTTTTAATAGAAATGTAAAAAAAAATAAAAGTCAAAATAAGGAATTTTTTAAAATAATACAAATTAATTTGAGAGGAAAAGGTGATAGGGTGAGATTATTTCAGAAATAAGTAGAGTTGTATATGAGTATGAATTTGGTTGACTTTTTGTTGTCTGTGATTTCATAATGTCTGTATTTGTATGTGTGTCAAAGGAGGTATAAGAATAACATAAGATCTGGCTTTAGACTTCCTTTAATTCATCAAATTCCAGTTTCAAACTCTGTGCCACATTTCTACATTTTTTTTGTCAATTTTTACTTATTTTTTTCATCTGTTTTATTTATTTATTTATTTATTTATTTTTGTTTTTACAACATTTAGTTGTCTATGTGGTGCTGGGGCTCAAACCCTATCCTCGCACATTCCAAGCAAGTGCTCTACTGCTGAGCACCTCTCCAGACCCCTGTATGTCATTTTTGCATGTATTTCTCATGAGCCCTTTGCACTGCAATGACACTGGTGTGGGACTTCTGCTTTGAGCAGTCTTGAAATCCTTATCTTTGTTCATCCATCTGCTTTTCTCCCTGAACAATTCTCTTCGCTTAGTCTATTTGAGTATATATGAGTCATCTGTTAAAAGTATATTGGAGGGATGGGATAGAGCAGTGGCTCAGTGGTTATAGCACTTGCCTGGTATGCTCGAACACACAGGTTTGAACCCCAGCTCCACATACAAAAAGGTAGGAGCAAAGAAAGCCACATGAAAATCTAAATAAAATTAATTCTCTCTTTCTGTCTTCTCTCTCACTGTCCCTCTCTCTTTAATATATATATATATATATATATATATATATATATACACACACACACACACACACTTAGATTTGAAGATTAGATATGTCATTGAGAGTGTCTTCACAGAAAACAATATTCTTTATGGAAGAAATTAAGAAATTAAGGAAAATCAAAATAACTGCCATTTGCCCAACTTGATGGCATAGGTCTGTAATCCTTGCTGCTCAATAAGCTGAGGCAGGAGGATCTCAAGATGATTGACCAAGTTCAGACTCAACAAATTAGTAAGACTCTGCCTCAAAAATAAATAAATAAATAACTAAAATGGACTAGGAGTATACATAAGCGGTAGAACACTTACCTAACATGTGTGAGGTCCTCAGGTCAGTCTCCAGGAAAACAGAGAAGGGTGTAGGAAGAGAGGAAGGAAGGAAGCAGGAGTGGAGGTAAGACTGCCATTTGGACATTATTTACATGCTAAACTCTGAACCAGGTAATTTATATATATATATACATATTTATGTATGTATGTATGTATGTATATATATATATATATATATATATATATATATATATATATATAAAATCTTATAGTTAATTCCAAGAACCTGTAACTGTCACTGTCACTACTTACATCATTAAAAATACTAAATTGGCAAGATAAAAATGGCTATGGTTATTGGTGGCACAACCTTATGATTGTACTAAACATTACTGAATGCCTCCTTAATACAGTAAAAATCTGCTTTATGTTTAACTTTAGCACACTTAAGCATTTTGAAAACACTAACACAAGCAACTGAAGCAATTGTTTAAGTACTTTCCTTATATAACAAATGGAAGTAAAAACCTTGGATTAAAATTTGGTTCCATGAAGTTTCTCTTTCCAATGCACTTTACCATTGAATAAAGACTATCAACATACAAGGGGCATTGGCAACTTGCTTGGAGAGTTCAGAGAAGTAATGGATAACCACTCTTCACACTTCTACCATGAGAGTCATCTTATGTTAAATTTTTCTCTTTAGAGAGGTCTCTTCCACTACATCATAGGTTTCCCTATGTCAGGGACTTTGTCCTGTTCATTTTGTTGGTTTCCATCTTGACCCTTCTTGACACATGCCATGCACTCAACATGAGCAATTCAGAGCAAGGTCTCAGCAGACCTAATGCTTGAGATAGGTCTAGAAAGACACAGAGCATTTCATTAAGTAGAAAAGACTGAGGAAGGAACAGAGAAAATATTGTCCAGAGGAAGTCCTTGAAAAACAAAAGTGTGGACATGAGACAGCACAGAATATATTAAAAGCAAAAATCATTCCCTCAAGTGGAGAGTGCATTTTGATGAGGCCTGAGGGACAGAGGTAGAGGTACAGAGTGGACCTGAAATGCTATGAGTTTCTACAGACTGAGACCAAGTCAACTTAGTCTGTTAAACCAACTATCCACTTCCTGCTCCAAGGAAATAAGCAGAATAGTTTAATTAAGCATACCTTAAATAGAACAACACAAAATAAATTAACATTAAAAGATGAACAATCTATGTATTGCTTTAATATAACAACCATGGATTTCACTCAATCCAAAAATATTAGAGATAATCTTAAGAAATAGTTTCTTATTGAAATGGAAAGGAAAGTCTCTCAGAAAAAATAAATTGTTTATAACATTTAGCAAAAAAGAGGCAAGATTAGAATACAAGATATGGCCTGTATTATTTCCACAATGATACTTTTTGCTAATTAGAAACATTGACTAAATGGCATTTAAAAAAATGTTCAGAGTAATGATTGTTGCTATTTGCTATGTAGATTCTGTGATATCTTTAATAATCTTTTGGATCATCAAAAAAATACTCATTGATTTTATATCATGTGAATAAAAATGGATTTCTGCCTCCTATCCCAGTTCTTTAAAAATTGGTATTTCACAAGATGGTCATGGCAGATACATTAATTAGAGTATTTGCTTATTCTGAGAACTTATATCTACAAATCTACTGACTATTAAAGCTTCCCTTATGCTCCTTTCAGGTCAATATCTGAAAGAATGAATTTGGGCAATGGATTTCAAAATCATTCTCCAGTTATGATTATTGTTATTGAGACTTTTTTCCTTCTTGGACAAAATTGCTTCTCAGGTTCGGATTGGCATGTGAATTCCATCTGCATCATCTACAGGATGTTCATGACCATAATATATCTCATAATCATTAATAATGTATGGATTATAGCAGAGTTGCATGTTTAATTTTTTACATCAATATTTTTAGTCAACAGGCAGAAGTTTAAAAGTTCTAAGAGATATTGTAATCTATTATTAACATGGTACATCAGTGGGCATTCTCAAGGTGCATTTCTTTGTGTTCATATTTCAAAGAATATGATTGATTTCAGGTGCTGCCCTAAAATGTTAGGGCTTCTAGTCTCAGAAACTGTTTTTCTACATTTTTTATCTGCACATATCTCTTATTTTATCTCTTATCAGTTACATTCTTAGATAACTTTATCTAGACATTAAATTAATACTCTAATGAGATTTAGACTTTAATCAATAAGAAATTAAATAGTATTGGATTGGATTTTATGGACTTATAACGAAGTTTGAATGTTCAGGTAGAATTTTAATAAAACACTGTAGGAGCTACAATGACCTAAGTAGAACGAGTGAGGTCACAGGAATCTTACGTTAGAAAAAGCTACAAAGTCAAAATCAAGGCATTTTACCAACGATGTGGCAGGTATTTATCACTCAATTAATAGCCAGATACAATTCTATATAGACCAACTCTCCCTCAGTTACACAGGGCCAAGGGACTAGTCCTCATCAATAATTCAATAGCAGAAGGGACATGTGTCACTTATGGACTGAGCCAAAGAAAAACAAAATCAATTCTGTATGCCCTGTGTTCTTATGCTGAGAATTCTAGAGAAGCCTGCTATTTCCAGTGGTAGGACAGCTCTGAAATAACAGAGTTTGTTTTATCCTGAATAGACAATTGACTTTGAGCAGAAAAGCCCTTAAATTAAGCCTTTGGGTTTAGAGCAGCAGGAATCTAGAAACATAATAGAATGTTAATATGTTTGAGACACTGAATTTTCAGAGTTGCTGTCTGAGTATAATATACCTATGTTGATAAGAAGGCAAATTGGGACGGCATGTAGGATGCTATAGGAACAAAATCTACTTTATATATCCTTGGTGTAGCCATACTAATACTGAAGGCTAAAAAGCTAATGGTTATGCTATGCAGTAGTAGAAACTTTTGATAAACCTTTAGCCCAATTGACAAAAAACGTATTTCCTCCTTTAACAGAATGGGAAGTTGGAAAACCAAACCTCAGAAGAACATATCAGTCACTGTTGTGTGCACACAGAACAGTAATCTGTGAAAGAGATAAAGAAGGAGAGGGCTGGCTAAGATGAATGCAGAAATGAGAAGCTGTATGCACTCTAGAAATACAGATTCCCAAAATGTTGGAAAAAATGAATATTCTGAGCCTCAACTTGTAAAATTTGGGGCTGAAATAGCTTTGAGCATCTTGAGGGAAAGATCAGATTCACAGTGGGAGCCCCATTACTAAATCTAGTAATTTCTTAATTACAGGTACTGCACTGAGAAAGCAGTTTGACAGTGGACAATAAATTTGTGTGTGTGGGCTCTGGGGGTAAATCTAATTTTCATATATATATAAAACAATGTTTCATTAGAAGCATGTTTGATTGTTCAACAAATAAATTTCTTAATAGGAAAAGAAAAAATCTATATGATCTATCTATGAAGAGCATAGGTTGTGATTATTAGTATACAGAACTACTTGAATAAAATGAGTGGGAAACTTAGTTTTTGAAAGTGTGAATTGAAACTGAAAAAGCCATTCTCAGGAAAAAGTGGTGATGAACAGATTTGAAAGGTCTCTATCACTGAAACCACACTAACTAAATATTCATGTCACTAGGAGCTGTCCTCCTAATTGCTATATTCAGTGGCAGTGAAGTGGGTCCTTGAAATGCATCATTCTCAGTAATTGGCATTATGCTGATAGTATTAAGGCTGTTAAAGGTCAAGAACCATAGAGAATGAGACTTTTGTCTAATTAGTCCAGAGTATATGTCATCAATTTGTTCCTGGTCATTTAAATCACAAACCTCATATATTTATTATTTATTTATTTATTTGTGGAAGGCTAATGGTATGGCTGAACAGAAAAATGGATAGGCTTATGTTTATGACTCATGTTCTTTAAAGTCAACTCCATAACCATTTGGCTGCCCTCAAAATTGAACCCATTAAATATTCATTTCAATCATTCTTAGCTCTTTTTTGAAAACAAAAAGGGAGATGCAATGAGATTGAAGCAACAACCAATATACAATTGAAAACCAGATGAAAAAGAGAAAGCAAGGTCTCAGACTTCTACTGAACCTGAGTCACAAACTTATTTATGCAATTAACGCTGCTTAATTATATAAAGTGCATCAAAGAATGAAAGAGTTAATTGATAAATAAATGTTTTCTAAGAGCTTTTCTAGGATTTTACCTTTTTAGAACAAAAATTAGGAAATTGTATTGATAATAAAAACATCTCCTGGCAGTTTAAAAGGGAAGAGAAAGATGATAACTTCTTTTTAATTTTCTTGTTTCATAAGGACATGATTTTCCTCTGTCCCCTTCAAATCAAGGCGAGCTTAGCACATTGTTCTTCTGCAGCACACCCCATATCTTTAGGCTATCAGTGACATAGATATCATGACTTCTTTTTATCATATATTTTATACCAATCAAAATAACATTGCTACAACAACTGTTCTCACTCCAAACTGCTCTTTACACCCTTAGAAGCTACTGCAAGACTCTCAAAGCTGATATGTTTCTCGAGCATTTGACTGTATCATAAGATTATCATGCCATCTATAAGACATTATAATAGAAGCAAATCCCCAGAAAATCAGATTTTTTCCCAGGCTGAGTGCACACTCTGCTTCTCCTTTCAGTGGTGGAGTAATGCCTAGCATCATCACATGAAAGATGCTCTTGAGTTTCCCTGACATTAAAGGATAAAAAGGCATTAAGGTGGGAATAAGAAAGGACATTGAAGCTGGGAACAGTGGTGCATGCTTGTAATTCTAGCAACTTAGGAGGCTGAGACAGGAAGATTGCAATTTCAAGGCCAGCCTCAGCAACTTAGTGAGTCCCTATCTCAAAATAAAATATAAAAATGGCTGTGGATGTGGCTCAGTGGTTAAGCACCCCTGGGTTCAATTCCTGGAATAAAGAAAAAGAGAACAAAAGAAAAGGACATTCTATGAGGAAGAACAAAATGATTCAGAGTACTTGCCTCATACTATTTGCCAAGCTTTTGAAGAAGAACATAAGTTTCCTTGATGAAAACTAGCAAAGTGTTTCTTCATACAGATGTATTTTCCTAATCCTGTTTTGATAGCCATCGTATTATAGAAACAATGATAATATTAACATGTGCTGACTTTCTCCTTTATGCTAGTAGCAAAGAGATCAGTAAACTACATTTTGAAGATTAGGAGCTGAGACTTGGAGAGATTATTTATCCAAGGTTATTTAGTCTTCAGTAGTAGAACTGGGATTTAATCCAAGATTTCTTACACATTAAAATATGGAGGTCTGTCCCAGAGACCCCTGGTTCCATGTTCAACTTCCATTCGTATGTATTATTTTAGGCATCGTATATGTGCATTTTCTACCTCCAAACCAGTTTTTAAAAAAAAATAGATTATTTCAGGGATATATCAACTCAACAATTTAAATCTCAAATATTTGAAGAAGGATTTCATCAGTTTGTACCAATAATACAATAGAATTTTATTTTATTTAAAGTTAAATTTGAAATATTTATGTGCTTTGAAAATCAAAGTACTACAAAATATACACTTCAAGAGGCCTCTTGTTCCAAACCTGTCTCTTTCTACTGTCTGTTTCTTGCTCCCTACAAGTAATACTTTTCTTAGTTATACATGCATGTATTCATTTTTATTTGTGCAAGTATTCAGGAAGACAAATATAAAAAATTTTATTTCCCCCTTTCTTACACAAAAATGATCACACACTATTATTCTAAACAACTTTAATAGTGTCATTCCTAAACTTATCTTATTTTCATTTTTAGTACACATGATCCTTCCTGAATTTCTAAGATAGAGTTTAACTTAATTTTTTCTTTGACAGAGCTCAAAAATTATTTTAGAGACACAAATTGTCAAAACACACCATTTTAGTCAGTTTTCCTTTATTGAGAAAAATAACTTAGAAAGAAGACTTGTTTGGGCTTAGAGTGTCAGAGGTTTCAGTCCATCTGGATGGTCATCTGGATCCATTGCTCTGGGCCTGAGGTGAGGCAGAACATCATGACAGAAGAGTGCAGTGGAGAAAAACCCCCCACCTCATGGCAGCAGTGGAAGCAGAGAGAGAGAGAGAAATGGGTCAGGGGCATCATGCAGTTCCCAGTGTGATGACCCCCAGCCATGCACTCCCATCAACTAAGTTCCACTTCCCACAGTTTCCACCCCTCCCAATAATACCATTAGCTATGAATTCTTCAACGGATTAAACCATGAGATCAAAGCCCTCATGATCCGATTATTTCCCCAACTCCACACCTCTGAATATTGCTACACTGTAGAACAAACCTTCAACACATGAACCTTTAGGGAGAATTAGATATCCAAACCATTAAATTTACACATAGTTTTATACTTCATTGTTGTTTCATTAGTTATTTTTCCTCTGAATGATTTCTAAGTTCCAGGATGAATGAAAAACTGTAGCAAATAAAATGTTCCCAGTGTCCTTCACAAATTGGCTTACTAGATGGAAAACTCACAATGAAAAAACAGTTATAAAGATATATTTGGAATAGAAAGAATGATAATCTTAATGTGTACTTTTCCCATTATATGTGAAATAAATAGTGATTTGTAAAATAAATAATGGTATAAAAACTTCAGAAGTTCTTAAAGAAGTTAATTTGCATTAGGTATCTGTAAAAGAAAAATTGTATGTTTAGTGTTTTCCCCAAGTTTCTTGGAGCTCTAACTTTGCCAAGTATCATGCTTATTTAAACATAGCATGGGTAAGAATGTGCAGTCTCAGGATAACCAGCAGTAATGGAATTATTTAGAATCCCCTCTATCTACTCAATATTTCAAGTTCTGTAGAATGAGCTCTCACATCACTGTCTATCAATTTTACAAGTTGATGTCTATCTAGGTAAAAAAAATCCAAGGAGATTTTAACGGTTGTACATTGTTTTGCAAAATCTATACTCTCATTAAATACAGTGTATCACTTTTCTAAGAGATAACTATAAACAGACAAAAGCTATTATTAATGGATTTCGGTTTAGTTCAGTATCTGCGTAATTTTTGTCTGCCCAAAATGTTGTCAGAAAAATGATACCACCACCCAAAAAAAATTCCATCCACTGACAGCTGTGTGTCAAGGGTCTCTGATATAAACTCTACAACCAAAGGCTACAAGTTTTCTTTTTTTAACACACATGTTATTAAATATTATTGGTGATAAACTGAGGTCATTTCCAGTACTCTGATCAATGAAGCTATCTAAGAGGACAGAAATGTCAGCAGTAGAAGCACATTCATGAATGCTTGTGAGTATGTTAGGGGATTAAGTTTTATATGTAGAAGATCTACTGTTGGGATTTAGAAAATATGACATTTCCAAGTAAAGATTTCAAATGAGCCATTTGTGTTAAAAATGCCTCTTTAGTCAAAAGATAAGATCTCAAATAAATAAAATTAGTTCCGGGTAAAATCTCACTTAAGATGTACTATTCTAATAAGAGGAGGGGAAAGTCATTTCCTTGGCCCTCTCTAGAAAGCTAACTCCATTTAAATCCTCCTTGACCTCGTGCTGGTATTTAAAGATGACTTTCCCCCTCTCTGAAAATGCCTCTCAGTGCTTTGCTAATACTTTTTACGCCTAGAATACAGCTTTCCCATTTCATCTCAGACGGTGAGAATTTATTTGGTTCCAAGATTCCCGTCATTGTTACTTCTCCTATAAAGTTTTTTGTAATATCCTTCAACTGAGTGCTGCTGTTTTTAGTTCTTCTGAACTGCTCTAGAATTGTGTCTGCATATCTTTTGGGAGCCTTGATATTCTCAAATATGTATCTCTTTTTCTATCGAAAAGTAAACTTTGAAAGTCTGGTCTTGTATTTTAGCTTTGCACTCAGCACAATAATTTACTACTATAATGAGCTCAAAAGTGGCTAACAGATGGGGCTGAAGAATGGCTCAGTGGCTAAAGTGCTTGCCTGGCATGCACAAAGACCTGGGTTTAAATCCTAGCACCACATACACAACTAAGTGTTGGAGAAACAAAAAACAGATGAAAAAAAATAAGTAAAATTGATTCTCTCTCTCTCTCTCTCTCTCTCTCTCTCTCTCCCACTTTCTTTAAAAAATAAATGGCTAATACATGAGTTGACCTGAGTAAAATTAAATTTTGTGCTATTTATCCTACCACTCTAGTTTCCAATAAACACTTTAGTTATTTAATAACTTTAAATAAACAATACCAATGAAAAAGAATTTATAAGCATTTAGATACATTTTAAAATAAGTAAAATTTTCTAAAATGAAACACAGGTAGTTGTTTCAAATATTTCCTAAAACCCACAAATGTGTTGTAAACAACATTTGGAAAAATTGATTTACCTCATTGCTTTATGTTATTAAATTTATTTAGGGGGACAAAATATAAAGTGACTGGCAAACACTGTTGGGTACAGAATGAACACCTTGAGGCATATTCTGGCTGAAGGATGTAATCAGAATCCAACCAAGAAAAGAGGAAGCAGTCAAAAATCTAAGATTAAATATGTGTATATATCATGAAAAGAATAGATTAACAAAATTCCGATGCATATAATTGTGTTGGTTGACTCTTCCTGAACTGCAAGAAGATTCAAATACATTCTTTCCTAACATTAAGCCATCTTTTATTCCCTTTGCCTGGGGCTACGTGGACATTATCTTTCCAGAACCTACTTTCTTTGTTTTACACTCATCGGCATCTGATATGAGTTGTATGTGTTTCCATTTTTTCTTTTAAACAGTAGGTTTATTTCTGTTAAAATAAGTATGACTATATAGCATCATGAAGTTAGGAAACTGGCATCAAAAGGGGGAAGAAAATGCTTCAGATAAATTTTCATTACTGTCCTTCATATATTGAGAAAAGAAAGTTTTATATCTATATGTGAATTGCATGATCCTCATCTTTATGCAAAAACATTTTTGAAAATGTTAGTGATATAATAATGAAACACCTGGCAGTAGAAAACAATACCCTCTTTATTGACTTGGAAACAATGCTAAAAAGTAATAGCCTTATTATTTTTGAGCTGAGCACTCCCAAATTAAGTGAACCTTGCTTCAGAAGCTGAATCCATTTTTACTGCAATTGCAGATTAAGACGTGTGGTATGTGCTTTCTTCACTTGCAGAAGTGGACATATTTTTCATGTCTGCTATTTTGATATAACCCTCAATTCTAATAGTGTTTCAACAAAAATATGTTTTCAGGGAATTCGTTTCCTTGTTGATAAGATTATGACAAAGATTGATGCTTGATACTTCTAATCCATTCATAAATTCTTCAATACTTTGCCTTTGGGAGGAAAAGAAAAACTCAAAGAGAAATATTCTATTCCTTCGAGGCATGGCTTGGACCTACTGTTATAGGTCCAAAATATGAGTCAATGGCAACACAGCTTCACTATCACAATGATGAAAACAGTGATTATCATATTTTAACTATTATGTGAAAATTCCACTCCATGAAATGCATGACAGGATTTTAATTTCTATGATTACTATGCTTTCTATGTTGCAATGCATGCTTCTCAGTTTTTCATGTGGTGCTTTGAGGTATGACAAATTAGATGACAAATTGATTTTAGCTGCACAGAAGCAGAATCATTATTCTACTTTAATGTCATGATCCTTATAGCTCATTTGGCTTTATTTTACCTTCCATGGAGTAGTTATAATTGAGTGTCATTATTTTTTAGGTCAAGAACATAAAAAATGTTCTTGATTTTAATTTTTATAGATTGAGAAGATAGTCCCATTTTAGATGGTATGCTTTGGAAGATTTCTCTGATAGTGGTATTTTTGAGTCAGGGGAGGAAACAAGTTAAATGAATATCTAAGAAAGAATATCCCTAAGAAAGGAAATACCTATAAGGTAGGAAAAAGTATGAGCATGCACAGAAAACAATTCCTAATAGCACATTGACCTTGGGGAGAGTCAAGAGGATGTTTGAAGGTAGAATTGGAAAATAGGGTAAGGTAGGTAAATTTTATGGTGAATATAGTTAGAAACATTGAAGAATTTGAGTAGTAAAATGCCAAGATCTGATTGATGTTTTGAGAAAATTACTCTTACTGCTGCATAGAGAGCAGAGAATGGGGAACCAAATTAAAAAGAAGAAAGAGCAGCAAGCTATTTCTAGAACCCAGGTGAGAGATAATAGTAAATGTTACTACCTGAAAATCACAGACATGACAAAAATGGTCATATCAGAGAATTTTAAAGCTATAGCTAAAAGGAAAATCCAAAGATTTAGATAATAATTATAGGAGAAAGAGATGCACTTATTCTGGACAATTAGACAAGAGATGGTATTGTTTTCTAAGGTGAGGAGCAGGCTTGGAGGGTAGATAGCAAAGAAACTCAGTACCATTTTGAACATGCAAGCGCTTGACCTAGAGAAATAATTATGCTCAATGCTAAGTCCTCCATGGAAGGTAAGAGAGAACCAAGTGGACAATATGGCACTGAAATAGCATCTTCAGTGAACATGTGGAGTTTAAAGCCTTGTGAATGGATGAGATATCCTAAAGAATCCATGTGGGTAGAAAAAAGATGAGAACTGAAGGACAGGATCTTGCATACATGCAACATGAAGAGGTCAAGAAGAAAGAAGAACTGAGAAGTAGCAGATAAAGTAGTTAGGGGAAAACCAGGAAATACTGTTGCCCCCAAAGACAAGAGATGACATGATTTCAAGAAAGAGCAGATGTAGATGGGAGATTATATATGGGGATTATGAAATGGTTACTGTTCTTAACATTGTAGATAGTTGTGTTGCTCTTAACAAGGAAAGTTTAAATTCAAAAACAGGGATCAATTGGCAAGTATAAATTCTGGAGGGAAAATGAGGCAATGAAAGAGAGACAGCAAACATAAGCAGGTTTTTTTTCCCCTTTTGAGTCTCAAAACTAACAGATATGAGGAGAGTAGCTGGAGGTGAGAAATCAAGAAAGGTATCTGTTTAAATTTGAAGAAAGAAGAAAATATTTTATTATGAAGAACACAGGGGAAATGTCAGAGGAAGCAGAATTTTTGAACAGTCAAGAGGATGTGAAATTTAATGAACAGATGGCAGTGGGGGCATTTCAACAATTAAAAGAAGGTGGAGGTAAATACAGAAGTTCGGAAACAGGTATTTATTGACTTCATGGCAGAAGAATAAGGACATACTATTCTTACCATTTGATTCATTATTTTAAAGGATTCAAGGGCATCAGATGTTGTTCAGAAGAAGAAAAGGAGGGTGTGAGAGGGCCCAGTAGAAGATGTGAAGCAGTACCCTTAAAGAATGGGAAAGAGATTGCACTAAGATAGTTTAATAGACATGCCTGTCAGAATGACTGTGTCTTCTGCTCTGTACATATTGGAGATGTTTGGGTAGGAGTACAATGTGAATATAGTGGTGTATAATCGGGATAAAGATATTGCTGAGCATCTACAATGGGAAGGTAGAGGACTCAGAGCATTGAGAGTATATGCAAGGGAGAAATTATAGTGTTAGAATGTAGAATCTAACTTAATAAAGAAAGATGCAAAAATCCCAATACAGATAGCAGTGTAGGTGAGTGGATTGAAAGTGGAGTTGAAGAATTATGGGAATAGAGATAACAGAGAAAATGAGCTGGAACTATAGAAACAGTTAATTGGAGACAAAGGTACTTGAAATTGACATGACTGACATATTGGAAATGGTGATTACTGAAGAAGTCCAACTGCTATGGTGGGAAAAATGGCAGGAACTAAGGAGTGGAAGTAAGAAATATTGATGTCAGAAGTGTTGGCAAGACTACTGTGGACATAGAGACAGCAAGGTATATATTAAAACTTTCAATGAGGTGATACAAAGCTATTAAATATCAATGAGGAATGATAGTGTCCATGAAAAATACCTATTTACAGGTGCTTCTAAGGGATGTGGAAGGGTTCAAAAATAAATGGTCTGCAAACATAAGATAAGATCCAGAAATACTTTGACTCTCTCATTTCTAGACCTCAAGATACAATCAAAGTATGAGAAAATCGACTTATCTTCTGAAAGACTTTAAGTAATAGTACTGTCCTAAGGGGAAAATATGAGGAGTTTTGTTGATGGAGAACTGGGGAATCTCCAATGCATGGAGGATTGTCTTGCTGTGGAGGGACAAGCAGTGAGTCAGAGCAACCTCTGCATGTAGGGAGAAGCATCTGCTTGGAGGTATATGGCCTCTTGTAGTGACTGAAATAAATAGAAGAACGTAAGGTCCAATCTGATTAGTCCTGCTGGAAAATTTGTCACAAGTGAATAATCACTGTTTGGGGACTGATTTGGCAGCCTATTTGTGGATGCCAGATGGAAATTACTGTATGGAAAAGGAGTCAAGAAGATGGATTGCAGAACTTACCAGAGGCACTAGTAGCTCTGAATGGCTGCTTAAACATTGCTCTGGGCAATGTTGGGGCCTGTGTAGAAGACTTACCATACATGCAGATGTCAGTGGCCTCCCTCAGAACTTTCTCAGAGCATGTTAATGTAATAAAGAGGAGTTACCAGGATCACTTACAGTCCATGCTATTTATGTTGATATGGGGGAACTCTAGTAAGTAGGGGAGCAGATGTTTCCCTATAGGTTCTGTGTCCGCAGCTTCCACTGATACCAATAAAAATACTTGACCTTACTAAAAAGTCTGTCCCTACAGATGTAATTTTCACCTTCATTCTGTATTGGATGGTTTATTTGTATGGACCACATTCCTTTGCTCTAGATACTTGTTGAATTTGATTGGCAGGACATGGGAGGAGAAGAAGAGCGCTAGGTCACAGTTTTACTTCCCTTGTTAGTCTCCTATTAAACTCGGTTTCAACAACCATATTTTTCAACTAATGCTGTGTGGCCTTCTATACACAGCTTCTTATTTTCGATGTTCTGCTAATTGTCTTTTGCCTTGTTCTTTCAACCCTAGGGATAGTCATGATGGTCTACTACATCTGCTCCTGGGATATAGTGTATTACTTTACAATGTCCAAACATCCTTCCCGTAGCTTTGCCATAAGATCTCTCAAATTACCTAATTTGGGCATGCTGCATCCTGCTAGAATAGTTAGAAGTATAAAATTTTTGTCCATTGTGTGCTCTTATAAGAAAAGATGTGAGGCTGATTAATTTATAATGAACAAAGATGAATTGGCTCACAGTTTCAGAAGCCATAATGTGCAAGACAGAGGGCCTAGTGTTGGGTGATGGACTTTGTACTGTGTCCTCCACGGTGGAACATAGAAGAGAGATATGGAAGAAGGAAAGGAGAAAGTGGTGTGGGAGAGGAGAAAGAGAAAACATGGGAGGAGGCAAAAGTATTCTTTTTTGAAGAGTCTCATTCGTGTGTTAACATATACACTTCCTTGATAATGACATTAGTCCATGCATAAGGTAGTGCCCAAGTGACTAGACATTTCCCATTAGACTCCACCTCCCAAAGCAGCTATCTTGGGGAACAACTTTATTACATGGGAACTTTGGGGAACACACTGAAGCTATAGCATATAGCAAAGGAGGGTTGATCCCAAAGAAAAATCTCTTAACAGTATTCTGCAACTGGGTTACTCATATATTTGAGAAATGTACAGATAACCTCTGGAGAAATAAGAATGAGTAACCCAGGGGATGTGGCAGTGTGTGTATGCCTGTGGTGTGCAGAGAAGCCAGGCAGAAGTCACAGTGCTTGGAGATGGAGGGTGTGATGGTCTATTACTGCAGATTGTGGTATAGGTGGGCTTACTGTGAAAGCTACACATGGTAACTGACCTCTAACATATCAACAGCTTCTGATTAGATGATCAGTAAGGCTTGTTGAAATAAGGACCTCATTAGTACCTCCTAATGAGGACTTATTTGAAAGTAAGGTCATTGTATATATGATTAATTTAAAATAAGGTCGAACTGGGATAGTGTGAGGCCCTGATCCAAGATGACTGGTGTTCTCAGAAAATGGTCACACAAAGACAGACACAGGGAGAAGACCACATGTCAGGGATTGGTATGATGTAGCCACAAGCCAAAGAACACCAAAGACTTCAGACAAATCACCAGAAGCTGGGAAGAAGTAAGCAGGATTCTCCCAACTGGTTTCAGACAGTGCATGACCTGGCTGACACTTTGGTTTCAAACTTCTAATTTTAGACAGTTCTATACTCTGGAACTCTGAGAGAATAAATGTCTTCGTTTTAAGCCACCAGCTGGTGATACTTCGTCATGGCAGCCCTAGGAAACTAATACAGACCTAAAGGTTAGATACAAATAGGAGAAATCAGTTGGAAATAGCTTTGGGCACTCTGCTTGGCTATGCAGAATCACTCAAACAGGCATGGTTCCCAGCCATTTAAGGGAGTGACAATTGCAAGCAAGAAATATAGGCCATGTAGTACAGAGACCATTACACTTCTTTTATGTGGAATATGAGGAATTGCATAAGTCCTGGATATTTTTTTCTTCTATTTATTATTTAGTAATTTTCCCTATCATTTAGCCAAGTAGATAATGTTTTCAGACATTTTTCTTTATCTCTTTTCAAGCCCATTTCTAATCCAAATGATGATGTAGGTAAACTCAAAATATTTGATTACTGCCTGCTCAAAATCAGTAGCTTAAATGCATACTGACACTTCAAATTCAGAAGTTTGGAAATGAATAAAAATTAATGGATCTGATGACTACCGAAGGAAAAAAAAAGCACTCTTTATGGTATTTAGATTTTATCTTAATAAAGACATCCTGATTTACAGAGCACTTCTCTTTACTTCTTTTCACTACCAACAGAAACTCACAAAACACAGGAAGTATACATTATTTTAGTTACAAAATAAATTAATTTTTAAAGTGGGAACACATTGCTTAGGTTAGAACTTACTGAATAGAAACAACTTGGAGGTAAATATGAAAACATCTTTCTAATTAGTTAAAGGCATTTCTGTAAGTATCTAGGGATCATTCTTATACCACTTACACTGACACTAGAATGTTTTTTATATTCTTCAATAGCCTGCAGATAAGTATGCTCCAGGGAAGGTGTGATAGTGCCAAAGTTCCTGAATTATTAAAGATTTAATATAGTTTCCATAGGAAAAGTCCTGTGGGGTATTCCTGGCAAGATAATTTGGGATGATAATCAAGTCATGTAGACTAGTAGATCAGCCAAGACGGAAATCAGATGTAAAATGGAAACCACAGGAATCTGAATTATTTAAATATGGTTGCTTTATTTACAAATGGACTGAGCAAAATGTCTCATTAAATAAAAAGTAATTTTCCAGGAGAAAGATTAAATATCCGCAACACAGAATAAGAATAAAGATAACAAATGTCAAACATTCAGCTACAACAAACTGTGAAATTAGTTTTCCTCTGCCTAATGGAGAACAAACAACAGCTTTCCATGTTTATTACTCATCAATCACATTTCATGAGGAGTAATTTATTCCCCGAAAGCTTTGAATGACCATTTTTTATTAGGTTTACTTCACCAGAAAGGCAGAATTCCAATCTCCATACTTTTAATTCAATAATAACATGTGGTCTTTTACAAATGTGGATGATAAAGTGGGCTTTTGTAGTGTTTCCTAAGGCACAGAAACCCAGTGTGGTTGGTAGACCAGGGCTGCTTTGCCAGTTATTTGTTATCAGAATGTATTAAGTATAAAAATTGCAAGTGTTAAAACTTTTTGAGCAAGTTGACATTCTTGTGATATAGCTTAACCTGTGGTAAGGAACTCTGTTCCTTGAAGATAGTCTAGATCAAGTCATGGTTGTTGAACATGGTGAGCTTCATACAGCATGAGTCACATACTAATCATGCAGAGTTGATCATGTGTTGGTCTGAAACAGGGAACAAAAAAAGCTTGTCCAGTATCACAGATAGTTTGACAAACACTGGTACATTAGAAATAGCATAAAGTTTGGAGTCAGAATTTAGTTAAAATTTAACACCATATTCCTCAATTCAGGTTATCCTGAGAATGTCACTTTGGAAGAGAAGGGGGTGCACAAGAGATTCATTGAAGTTCATTGCAGACCTTAAATGAAGTACTCAATGATGCTTCACAAATATTGAAATAACTTCAGTTCCTCTATTTTCTTTCCCACTGAGAAAGATACCACTGTTGTAAAGGTGGCCAAGTTGAGTCCTTCAGAGAAAACACCACTTATAATGGAATCAGTAAGATAGAACAGTTAATAAGTTTAGACTGAAATTCCTTTCATAAAAATAGAGAATAGAGAAAACAAAACATTACATATGTGTGTGTGTGTATATATATGTATATTTATTATTTAAGCAATTTTTATCCAAAAATAATTAGCATACTGCTAATCAGGTCTTCTTAAATCCTTCCTGCCATGCATCTATGAACTTTATTTTTCTTTGACATCAGATCTAAGCATTAGTAAAGGGATATTGTTATCCCATGTGCTCCAAACCTATACTTCATGTGAAAACCTGAATACAATTCAAACTTCCTCAGATTGATTAAAGCCTAATAGGATTGCACATGTTTTCCGTACAGTTCTAGGTACCTCTGAATGTGGACCCTGCTACGCACATATTTCTATATTCTATGCTGCTGTCTGCTTGTACTGTGCAGATGACCATCAAAAATTAACCAGTTGGGGTCTAAATGGGTACAACCATTTAAAAGAAAAAGAGTATTATCAAATTAAAATTTGTATGAATCATTTAACACAGGACCTCTACTGTTAAGAATTTACCTCGAGGGCCTGCAGTGGTGGCTCAGTGGTTATAGTGCTTACCCAGCATATGCAAGGACCTGAGTTCAAATCCCAGCACCATCTATACAATGAAGTCTTGGAGCAGCGAAGGCGTGAAAAACTAAATAAAATTGATTCTCTCTCTTTTTCTCTCTCACTGTCCCATGACATAATCTTACACAAATTAGGCTATGTGTATATATGTGTACACATATGTGAATGTATGTGCTTAAATGTATACATATATATGTGAAAATATGTATATATACGCATATATGTGGATGTGAATGGTGTTACTGGTTTATAGTATGCAAAAAATTCATTATCTCAATGCCAATCAAGATGAGACTAAAAACACATGTTATATAACATCATTAATTTTTTATAGTAGTATGCAGAATCCTATGCCAGGAAAATAGCGTGTGTGTGTGTGTGTGTGTGTGTGTGTGTGTGTGTGTCTAGTTTCTACAGAGCCCTTACTTACTACCTCTAGGCCTGACAGAAGCCAGCAAGTGGGAGTGGTCAGAACCTAGAGGTTAAGAGGTTTGTAGAGAAGTCTACCTGAGAGAAGATCTATGGAGGAGCACGGCCTGCATCAGGCAAGTGCACAGAAAGGGAACTAGAGAAACAAATCTTTAGTCCTCACTCTCATTTCTCCAACTATTTCATGCAAGAAGCCAGAGGCCAACGAAATCTATGCAGCGCAGCCTTTGGAGGCAGAGTTGAGGGTAATTACAGATGTGAAGATGTCCAACACCACATGGTACACACACATACACCCCCACACCCATAAGCAAGCACACACACACGTGTACACATGTTCTCACAATTGAGAGACATCTGCCTGTTTTCATCTTATATATCAAAATATTAACTATGGTTATCCAGCAAAATGAGATTTGAAATGAATTTTACTTTTTTATGCTGTTTGGATCAATTTTTTTCTTCATACCACATATATGGTTTTTAATTTAGAAATAGCCATAAAGGCATTTTCATTGTAAGAACAACAAAATGAGATTGCTGGCAGTATAAAAGAAAGGGATAGAGGAAAGAAGAACTAATCCAAAGCTGGGAATAGGTTTTATTTCACCCTGCTTAACCTGACTTGACTGTCAGTAGCTCATCCTGTCTCTAGCACTTCAGAGCAAAAGAAATCAAACAAAGGAAAAGCTCGGAGTTAAGAAGTGCATTGTGGGAAACCTCCCGAAATGCTGCAGAAGCAGAAGGGATGAGAATTAAAGACTCAAAAGCTATTTCCACTTAACCTTCATCTTGAGTTAGACTATAGAGTACACCAGAACTCTGTTTTCTCCAAATGGATAGAAATGATTCACCACCATGATTTATAGAAAAGACCTGGAGCCCAGGACAGTATCTAGCTAGGACTCAGATCAAAGATGGAAAAGCTGCATATATGTTAGGAACACTTACTATGGATTGCATTCAAATAAAGACTGATAAGAATTTCTGATATATTTTTCAAGAAAACATTTCTATTTGTGTACATTGCAAGGACAAAGCAGAGATGTGAAGTATTTAAATCTCAGCTCAAATACCCACTTACATCCTTAATCTTGAAAGCTTATTCCACATCTATAGACTGGCATATCCACCAGTAGGTGAAATGGTGTGAATTAAGCTCAGTGAGCTAAAGAGAAATCTCTGCAAGAAATGAGGCCTTTTGTTCATGTACTGTAAGTGAATTATAATACAATGTTCATAGTCGACAATTTAAAGAATATCAGAGTATTCCTATAACTTGACATTTGCCCCTGATCAAGAGCAGAGAATGTATGTAGATATCCTATTTCTCAACCTGTGATCATGTGTGATCAGCATTACAAAAGTGGATGGCAGAGTGCACCAAGTTTAGAGGTTTGGAAAGCTGTACTGTAGAAAGTTAAGTGCATTGTCAAAGGCAATGGCAGGGTTGCTTCATGGCAGGGAGCAATCAATCAACTCAGGAAGCAGATAGCATGGAATTAAATCCCTGATCTGATGCCTATTATTAGCGTTGTGACTTTGGACTAGTTACTTAACTTCTCTGTGCTATCATAAGTTAATAATAATGATAATATCAACTAAATAGGGATGTTCAGGATATTACTAGGATATACACCAAGTGATTGGAACCTATCACATTAAGCACTGTGATTTTTTCTATGATTAAATATGTGTGAAGCAAGAGAAACTGTGATCCAAGGAAAGGGTAAAACATGGACAAACTGAGTTAAGAGAGAGTTACGTGGTTTTGAAAGCCTGAAAGACAGGTCATAAAAAGACCAAATACATGTGCAGTAAGTAGGGTTACTTCAGGAAGAACCTTTATAGATAAAGTAAAAGTTTGAAATGTTGCCTAAATGGCAAAGGCAAGGAATTAAAAACTCTTAATTGAGGAGTTTTTAAAAAAATCTCAGATTTGAATTTTGAAAAGATAATTTTCACAGAAATTGCAGAAGTTACTGGGACTACGTAAGGTAATTTGAAGAAACTTAAGAAGTTACCTTTTGTGGTAACCCAGGCTAGATGTGATGCTGGGTTTGGCTATGTTGTGCTCAGTAAAAAGGACATCAATAGTTGCTTCCTGCTCAGACCATTAAAAATCAATCAAATTAATTTGGTTTTTTTTTTAGGGGAGAGTAATTTTTTAATATAAGGAAGAATTTTAAACATCTAATCCATAAAGCATAACTAAAACTGTGGACCCTTCTGACATCCCATTCACGAATTTCACCATTCTATTCTGCTGAGTTAAATCACCTCCACTATGAAGAACCAACACCTAACTCCCTGCAACCATTCAAATATTTTTATTTTTTATTGATGCATTATAGTTTTACATAATAATGGGATTAGTTGTCACATATTCCTACATGCATACAATACAACAATATAATTTGGCCAAACTCTCCCCCGCTAGTATTCCCCACCTTCCTCTTCCCAGTCCTTGGTCCCTTGACTCTCTTTCTGGAATATATATTTATTCTAATATACCCAAGTATATTAACACAATTCTTATACCTATGAAAAACACAGTTTTTAATATACATGATAATAATATACACAATGTTGTACTTATAAAAAGTTGGAGTGGGGGCCGGGAGCCATGGCTCGGTGTTTACAGCTCTTGCCTCACATGCGCTGGAACATGGGTTCTAAATCCAGCACTATGTACACAACAAGGTGTAGGAGCTATGACGGCCACAGGAAAAACTAAATAAAATTGATTCCTTCTCTCCCTCTCTCTCGCTCACTGCCCTTCTCTCTTAAAGAAAAAAATTGGAGTGTAGCTTGTTTTAAGCCAGTTCCAGTACTTCCCCTTCCCCTCCTTTTCTTCCAGCCCCTGTTCTGTTTAGATATACTTGACAATAGGATAAACATTAACATGTTCTTAAAAGCGTGCACTATAACTTATTCTATTTCAGCCCCCCGTGTCCCTCCCTACCCCATTCTCTTCTCTCTACTGCTCTTTCTGATTTTTACTAAATAACTTTTCTTGTCAGTGGCTCATTGTTATATATGTTGCTGAGATTCCCTAAGATATGTTCATATAGGAACATGAGCAAGTTAAATCTGATTTCTTCCATTAACGTGTCCTGTTTCATTCCTCCTTCCTATGTTTCCTTCCCTTTGACTAGGCCTCTGTTCTTTTCCTTATTTTGGGTTAGTTTCCACATATCAGAGAAAACATCCAACCTTTGGTTTTTTGAGATTGACTTATTTCACTCAGCATGATATCCTCCAGTTCCAACCATTTGCCAATGACATAATATCATTCTTCCTTATGGCTGAGTAGTACTCCATTGTGTATATATGCCACATTTTCTTTATCCTTCATTAGTTGAAGAGTACTTTTCAATTTTAATCTCACATTGTTACAGTTTTTTTTGATGGCTATAACTATTATGTATTTCTCTATCTCATGTACTAAATATAGTACCTACACAATTTCCCTTTCTCCAAACAATTATCATTTGGAGGTTCATTTGTTTCTATTGCTGCTGTAACAATTAATCATTACTTTAGTGGTGAAAACAATATAAATATACTATTTTAAAGTTGGGATGTCCAGAAATCCAAAATAGGTATGTACCTTTTATTGAAGCTTTAAGTGAGCATTTTTCCCCCTTACCAATTTCAGGGGCTACCCATGTACCTTAGTCCCTGATCACATAATTTTGATCTCTGCTTTCCTCATCATATATCTGAATCTGACCCTCCTGTTGCTCTTTTCCTAGGACACTTATGTGATTACAAACGTATATCTGAATATTTCAAGATAATATTTTCCTTTCAGGGTCCTTCACTTAATTAAACCTGCAAAGTCCCTGTTGTGATTTCAGGTGAGATATCATGGATTTCAGGGATTAGGACACTGTCATTTCACAGGGGGTGCTATTCTTCTCACCACAGGAGGGTATGAGTTACTGTAGAACTTGCTAGTGATTCTCAGAAGTAACCTGCCATATTATACCATATGGTTTCAGAAATAGTAGATAGATAAATGAAATAACTTTGGAAATTTACATCATTAACCTACATTAAATCCTGCTAATGTGACTCTGAATTTATTCAATAATTCATGTGCCTGTGCTTGTGATTTTTTCTAAATTTAGGTCTGCATGTATCCTGTTCATTTAGTTTATACCCTGACCATCCCATGCAGCCAAACTGAACCTTCAGAACTTCCAAAGGCCCACAAAATTGGGACCTTCCTTCTTTTCCTGTTAGTCTTTCCCAAAGAATGATTTTTTAAAATTTTTTTTTAAAATTATTTATATAATCACTATCTTCTTCCAGTTCTTTTGGATGGAAGAATGAATACCTGCTTACATATCTTTCTACATAGAGTATGCTTATAATCTCCTCTGATCACATCTCCAGTCAGTCCTTCTAATTTTCATCGTTTGAGGGACCTTCATGACACTAATGTTATAACTGCCTAGTGCAAACTTGATCTATTCTCATCTTAAAATGCACCTATATACTCATTCAAAGCATGTTCTCCAGAGTTAGGGGGTGTGACTCCACTACCCAACACCATGTAACTAATCTCTTGTGCTAGAGATATAAATTTGGTTAAGTCAATCTTTGAGTAGGTCATTGGTCCTGAATCATGGAGATATTAGAATAATTATGCTATTTGGGGTACACCCCATGGTTATTGTTGCACCCCTCAGCTTTACTTTCTACCAATGTACCTAGGTTTACCTGAGAATCAAGAGAATTAATCCAGTGGACTTAGGCACTGTTTTCTTCATGTGCAACCCTTCTAACCAACTGCGGAGACTGACCTCACATTATTGCAATGTTCATTTTGGTCTTAGCTCACTTAGACTCTACTGTAAATGTTCCATCATAGAGATACAATTTAAAGGGGTTGGAGTGGTGGCTCAGGGGTTACTGCTCTTGCCTGCCATGTGTGAGTATGAGAGTTCAAAACCCAGGACCACATACACAATGAAGCTTCAGAGCAATGAAAGCCACATGGAAAACTAAATAAAATTGATTCATTCTCTCTGTCTCTCTCTCTCATTTTCCCCCCTCTTAAAAAATAGAACTTAAATAAACATGTGTATATATACATATATGTATTTATGTACATACACCATATATTTATTTACAATTGATTATTAATATTTCTTACACTCTTATTGCTTTCAACTCTTTGTTGTTGTTTAATGTACCCAGGCCTCGTAGTAGATAACTTCATGTATCTTACTTAATCAAGTTTTATCTAATCATAACTTTTGATGTATGGTTGCCCATCAGCTCTTTTTATTTTCTTTAGAGAGAAAGGGGGAGAGAGGAAAAGAAATAATCAATTCTATTTCTTTTTCATCTCGCCTGTGTTTTTCCTACATTTAATTGTGTATGTGGTGCTCTGGTTCAAACCTGGGTCCTTCCTTTGTCAGGCAAGCACTCCAACCACTGAGGAACTGCTCCAGCCCCTGTCATCAGGTCTTGAAGGCTCATTATTACTGTTTTTTTTAAAACTAGGATTCTTTTACATATTTTCAATTTGAAGCAAAGGAATGCTTTCATTCTGGCTTGCCTCTGCAACTTTTGTTATCAAAACATTTTTCTCCAGTCAGCATTTCTGAATTACTTTTCACGGTGCTCAGTGATGAAGAGCCTTTTAAGTGGAACAGTTGGCATAATCATTCCAGCAAAAAGCACATTTCTGGGTCAGAAGTGACCTGAAAACAGTTACAAGTCAAAGAGATCCCTGTGCAGGAAGAGACAATCCCAAGAAGTTTTTCTTGTAATTAACAGAACCTGTTCTACATATTTTAGCCTGCATTTCTTCAGGCATCCTCAGCCTGGGGCTGAAAAGGTAGCCACTGAGGAATTAATTTTGCCTTCACCTGCTTGTGAACACCAATTCCCACAAGGCTGTTCTTCCTCCACCCTGCTATTCAGTCTTATCAGTCACCCCAGCCCCTTGGGATTCACTGCTTCAAGTACTTCTTTAACTATTGTGATCACCTGCAGGGTTATCTTTGGATTCTGCTGTGGTCTGCCTTCTCCTGAGCTATGGCTTTTTCACTAGTCACCACACACTGTCCCAAAAGGTGTCAACTCCTGCTGAAGTACCACTGCCCTTGCTAGGTACTTGTAAATTTCTTTTTCTTTGGGAATCATATTAGTTTTCTAGAGCTGCAATAACAAAGCACCACAAACCAAATGTCTTTTTTAATAATTTTTTTAGTTTTGAGCAACCTTACAAGATTTTAACAAAACAATATAAAATGTGTATAAGATGTGTATATATTCTGGACATTGCAACTATCCCCAGGAGTGCCCCCCCCATTACCCTCCCTTATCCCTCCCTTCCCCTTCCCATTATAACTCTAAAAATAGTATTAGATTGTAATTTTTTTAAAGAGAGAAGGACAGTGAGAGAAAGAGGGAATCAATTTCATTTAGTTTTCCATGTGGCTTTCATTGCTCCAACACTTCCGTATGTACGTGGTGCTGGGGTTTGAAGTCACGTCTTTGTGCATGCCAGGCAAGCACTGTAAAAGCTCTGCAGTCGCTCTAACCCCCAATGCCTTTAAAAAACAACAGCGTTCTCCTATAGGTCTGGAGGAAGAGTCTGAAATCACGTTGTTGACAGGGTGTCACTGTGGGCTCTGGGGAGAGCTCCTTTATACATCTTCCTACTTTTCAAAGTTGCTGGCAATCCTAGGCATCCCTTGGCTCATAGGTGGTTCACTCCAATCTCCACCCCCATTGTAACCTAGTGCTATTCCTGTGTTTATACATCAGTATCCAAATCTCCTTCTATATGGACATCTGTTAATGGACACCCTACCGCAGTATGACCTTAATTTGACAGTATCTGCATAGACCCTATTTCAAAATAAGCTCATATTCACAATTAATGAAGATTAACACTTCAAAATAAATTTCTCTTTGAGTGAGGTGAGGATACAGAATTCAACCTATAAGATGTATGTCTTTTCTGTCAATCTTGAAAGATTGTGATGTATAACCTACTACCTCCATTTTAGATCCCCCTCCCCCTTCAAAGATAGTAATTGCCCCACCTGTGTATGCCCATCTGTGCACCCACCTCTTTCCAAGGACCCTTTCTGGTACCCAGCCATCCTCTTCCAGTGAACTCTGAATCACTAGGACCCTCGCCACGTGTGTGGTGACTCCCACCCCCATTCTCTCCAATTCCCCGCCTACTCCCTCTTTGGACCTGCTTCCACCTAATCACAGCCAATCCCACAGTCTGTGCACCTGAACTCCTCCAATTAGAGCAAAGGGCAGTTTTGCATCAGGTTGGAATTAAAAACCCTTCACTTCCTTGCTAGGCATGCATTTTTCTTTTGCCCTTCAGTCAAAGTAAAATTCCTGCTTTGCTCATCCACACTTGACCATGTGTTTGATTTCATTCTTAACAAACCCAGTACAGAGACCATGCTGTCTTATGCAAATTATTTCCCCAGGGTCTACTCTGTGTCAGACACAGTTAGCTCTTTTCCTGGGCATTCACACTGGCCCCTTCATTATCATTTGCCCTTACACCTTCTTTGCTGTGCCCTTGGGGAGCAGCCTGATCACTATAATGTAGATGCCTTTCAGATTCTAGGGCTGCACAGGGTTAATGGTGAAAGGACTGGACTGTATTTCATTCTTTTATAATGGAAGACCACAAGCAATGAATGTTGTGGGTTCCTAAGAATCTCTTGGAACTTTTTAGAACATGGCTACTTCCTTTTCTAGTCTTCATTAATCCAAGGGCATAAATGTGATTAGATGGGGACAGGGCCAAGGACAGTTAAATGAAAGACCTGGGATATATTCAAAAACAAAAAATAAGTAACAATAAAACATCATTCTCTGATCTTATGGTTTTAAAACTAACTCCAAATCCTCACCTGCTTATCTTTTTCCTTGAACAATCTCAAGCTTGCTTTCGAATTGACTCCTGGTTGTCCTGTTCTTATACCCAGCTTATACTTACTGTTGATGTAATTAGCAGCGTTCAGTCTTCTGGACAATCAACTTCACCTCAGACTATCAGATCTAGATCTCGTTTTTTAAAGTTCTACCAGATTATAAAATCAAGGAAACAGTTAATACCATATTTCTGAAGATGAAAATGATTAATGAGAGCATATTGTTTTCTATATGCTGAGTCTTTTATGTCCATAAACCAAATTCATATATACGTTTAGATACAGATATATAGTATTGTCATGCCCATGGTATGGATTAGGAAACTAATACAAGTGCCTGCCATAAAAAATAGTAAATAAATTTCTCATGGTTATGTAGCTGTAACACTGATCTGTCTTTTTGGCCTTAAAAAGTTTTTATACTTTGGTTTTTCCATTATCATTCATGCAGCATGGTCCATAGGGTGCTAAAAATTATACACTCTGAATATCGTTTATGTATTTTTTCTCTAAAGTTAACAATCATTAAGTAAAATATATCTTTAATTCCTTAGGAAACCACATGTGGAAACAAACTAGATAACTGGATGCATGTGATAGCAAAGAACAGGTGTGTCAAATTGATGTTTTCTGCTGAATTTAAAGGTACATAATCCTATCATATGTCACTGTCATAATCAGGAGATGAATCGTTTTAGATACACATTGCATCTTCCAATGTAGTATATACACTGCTGTCCTCACAGCTAAGGTTCTTGCTCTGCTGACACCTCCATCTGGGACTGTATGCAAATATTTTATGTACACCCATGCACGGATTTCCCAGCCTTAGAATCAATTTATTGGTATTAGTTTCAGCTTGCTGAAAGAGACATTTTGTTCAGGATATTTTGGAAAAAAACAGAATTACATGTAGGTTCAGAGCTAGAAATTCTCTGTAGAGTGATATATCCCCTCTTCTGCCACTTCACTTTTCCCTCTTACATTTTTCTAAGTGGGTCAAATGAGGCTAAAGCATAGCACCAACCAGCTTTACTTGATATAATTACCAATCTGGTAGCAGTCTCTTTTGTCTATGACTGGTGATTTTTTTTCCCCACTCCTTTATTTTTTTATATCCTCGACATTTTGAGCTGCCATTTGTCTGAGTCAGCAAATTAAAGAAAGCACATGTACTCAGTTTCCAAATTGATGTCCCTGAACACCAGTGTGCTGTGGTATAAGGAACACTGCTTGAACAGATACATCCTGTGACAATGATCCAAAGTCATCTCTTTGAACTGCTTTGGTTTTAATTCACTCACTTAGCACCAGCTACAGTGTAGACCCTGGGCACTGATTATATACCAGACACTGGTAAATATTACTGATATTTAGAGTATTCTAAATCATTCAGACCAGCAGACTTTCCAGTTATTACTATGTAACCAAGGCTTGAACTCCACCACAATAGAGGTATTTCTGAACTTGAGTTTAAGGTAGGGACAAGTCTTTTCATAGCCTCCCATGGGATCTAGTGTGTTCGTTTTCAAAACACAATTAGGACAAGATCTCCAAACTCCTTCCAAACCTAGCATTTTGTGATTCAAACTAATCAAAAGTTTATATGATTCTATCAACCAGCTTATGTATTATAACTTTCTGGGTAAAGCTGCTTTTAATTTTTGAACATAGTCTAATTCTTAATCATTGTGGAAATTTTAGATAATAGCAATGCCCACAAATCAGGCATATCACATTTACTTCAAATAATACATTCCAGAAATGAGCATTCAGCATTTTAGTATTTGCTGTTCCCTATAATTTTATAGGAAATTATACTTTATAAGAAAGTATCATGATAATAGAATATATATTTTGATTTGTTATATTTGGTTTGTACTTTTATTGTTTTGAAGGCTTTATTGTAGTTTTTAAATTATTAACTGCTTGTCTCTAGACATACTTTGGCATCTTTCTCAGTTCTACCACTGGTGTGTAGAGTAGAAGGGGAAATTTGAGCCGTCATATCTCAAGGTGGATGAGGTCTACCCACCAGCTTCTAGGGAGGTCTGGAACACAGCTTATGTGAGCAGTGCATGTAACGCTTAAAGGTAAACAGAATTGATTCCATGGCTACTGCCTGGAGACCTTAGGAGACAGACCATTTCATAGTCCAGAATGAGAAGATTTACAGGAGATATTTGCTGTTAAGCTCATTTTCACACTTTTACACACTGGCTGTCTGTGTTGATCAGGAGTTGGGGAAGCACCACTTACATTACAGTGACTTCCAGGAAAGTGATTCACAGTGAAAATAAATGAAGGTCTGTGTTCAAGCCAAGAGAAACATTTGCTCTGCTAGGAAGTCAGTCAAGTGGAATATATGCTTGCTCACCTCAGAATTTTGTCCTCTACTCATCTTGTGTTAATTATATGATAACAGAAGGGATGTTAAAGTATACGAAGCTTTGGTATAGTTTAAGAATTTCACAAGTGCTTCTGGCTTAGAAATTCTTCTTGTTCTTGTTAAGAAGTCTTTGTTTTAATTGTGTAACTTATTACTGGTTTGTATTTTTATTATTTTTAACTTCCCTCTCCTTCATTAACATTCATAAATAAATTAAACATAGTAAAGCATAACTTAAAACTGAGTAAGATTATGCAAGCCTATAAATCCTAGCAACTCAGGAGGTTGAAGCAGGAGGGTTGCAAGGCCAGCCTCAGCAATTTAGGCCCTGAATAACTTAGTGAGACCCTATCTCACAATAAAAAATTAAATAAATAAATAAAAAGGGCAGGTGATGTGGCTTAGCAGTTGAGCAACTCTGTGTTCAATCCCTGGTATGTTCTACACACACACACACACACACACACACAAAATATATAAAGGGGCTTCTCCTCTAGGGTGGTAAATGTTTTGAGGGATCCAAAGTATTGGAAGACTCCTTATTAACCATTCCTCTGGCTTTTCCTTCTAATCAAAGAGAATGCTATTGATTCCTTATATTGATCTATTTATCTTAGACTAGGTCTTAAAATAGATCAATGCATTCTTGTTCTCTCTCTCTCTCTCTCTCACATCTTGACCTTAGATCTCTGAACAACCTATCCACAATCTATCAAAGGCTGAACATAAATTAGTCATTTTAAGAATTTGTGAAACAGCCTGGCACTGTGGTACATGCCTGTAATCCCAGTGGCTTAAGAGGCCAAGGAAGGAGGACCATAAGTTCAAAGCCAACTTCTGCAACTGAGTGAGGTCCTAAGCAACTTAGCAAGATTCTGTCTTAAAATAAAAAATAAGAAGGGCTGTGGATGTGATTCAGCAGTTAAACACCTCTGGGTTGAATTCCTGGTACAATAAAAAAAAAGAATTAACAGAAACAAAACAAACAAACAAAAACCTGGAAAATAAATTAATACACTGCACGTAGGACTTAATGATTCTGTAAATCATTCCTTCATCAACATCTACCACTCCTCCAAAGGTGTCCTTTCTAAAGGACCAAAAGAATCTTCTCAATCCTCTGCTTGAGTTCTTTGCAATATTTGAAACTGACCATCACTTTTTTCTTCTTTCAAAAAACTCTTTCTCCAAGATTTGGGGTGTGAATCCATTCCAGTTCAGCCTGGACCTGTCAGGAAGTCCCTCAGTCCCTTGCATCCTCTACCTAGTACCATACCATTCAATCAATTTTGGTAGCCCCCAACATGTTGTCAAAAAAATTTCTGAAATTGGCATGTACTGGTAGAGGTACATGAGAAGTCATAACTTCTTCTATTTAAGTTCAGAAGGATGAGTCGAGACTTACATAAGCTAAGTTTTTTTTTTTTTAGATATTTCACAATACCTTCTCTTTTTTGAACTACTTTTTATTTTATTTATTTATTTATTTTATTCAGAAATTTATTTGTTGAACAATGAAACAAGCTTCTAACAAAATAATATATATATATATATATATCTAAATTCTGAAAATTAGATTTACCCCCAAGACCCCCCCCCAATTACCCACGCTGTCGTTCCCCCCTTCCCAATACATCTCTGCAAATGCCTTAGGTTGTATGACATTACACCTTATCCGGATTGTAGATGATGAACAATTCAGAACTAATAATCTCAATGCATTTACGTTTAATACTAAAATCCTAACTGTAATCTACATGGTTGCCTAAAAGCTTCACAAGTATTTAATGCTACTCAAGGCTGCAATCCCAGACCTATCTTCTTTTCTCTGTATATATTATCCCTTCTGTTAAGTTTATGACTTCAACTAGAGGCTCTTTATAATTACAAGGTCTAGAGATTCTCCCTTAAGTTTTATTTCTGAATTTCAGGTATCATTTTAAAATTTGACTGATCAGACAATTAGTATGAATTCATGCCTGCTGCACTGGTGACCAGAACGACTGCATAGAAAATGGATCCAGACTTACCTCTGAAGGTTTTTGCAATGAGTATGTGAGATGATTCTTTGGATGCCTGAATCACTAGGACAGGCACCTGCCATCAGTAAGCCACTCACATTCTTCAGAATTCATTAATTCTGGACCAGTTATTTTCTAGTCTGCTCATACCTAGCCAGCCATCTTCTCACCCGCAGCTGGAAACAAGAAGCGGGAGTTGCTTTTACTGATTCTCCATTGAGTGTCCTTATCTTCTGGGAGAGTCCATTACCAGTGCTGCTGAACCTATACTAGAAGATAAACTTGGTAGTTTACTTTATATAAAGTAGGGTCTACGGGATAGAATTCCTTGCCCAGTGCCTTCCTTTGCCCTTGTTTCTGTCTAGGCCTTGTTGCTAAATATCTCACACCATTTTACAATTTACTTTATGTGCTTGTCATCTTGTAACCAATGGAGCAGACAGAGGTTTTTATCTCCTCAATAAATAGGGTCCAGTCAAGACCTCTGATCAATTCATCACTTTCAAACACAACATGGTGCACTCTTTTGACATATATATACAACCAGTATGTTATCCAGTCCTTCTTGGCATTAGAGCAATTTCTCTTCCATTGAAGGCCTTTTGGTTTATTTATAATTGCTTGAATTCATCTTTCCCAATCTGCACAGATAGAAATGCATGAATATCTTCAACAGACACATATCTAATCACCAAAATAAATATTACCCTGCCATTATAGCACTCACCCAACTTCATCCAATGAATACCTTCCATATTCCTTATTGGGCACTTTCCCTCCCCAAC
>PVKS010006187.1:0-39196 GCA_004027875.1 Aplodontia rufa
CTCCATTACTGTAGAGGGAGTCTGTCCTCCATTACTGTAGAGTGAGTCTGTCCTCCGTAACTGTAGAGGGAGTCTGTCCTCCGTTACTGTATACTGAGTATGTCCTCCGTTACTGCACAGTGAGTCTGTCCTCCGTTACTGTAGAGGGAGTCTGTCCCCGGTTACTGTCGAGTGAGTCTGTCTTCTGTTACTGCAGAGTGAGTCTGTCCTCCGTTACTGTAGTGGGAGTTTGTCCTCCGTTACTGTAGAATGAGTCTGTCCTCCGTTACTGCTCAGTAAGTCTGTCCTCCATTACTGTAGAGGGAGTCTGTCCTCCGTTATTGTAGAGTGAGTCTGTCCTCCATTACTGTAGAGTCAGTCTGTCCTCCGTTTCTATAGAGTGAGTCTGTCCTCCGTTACTGTAGAATGAGTCTGTCCTCCGTTACTGTATAGTAAGTCTGTCCTCCGTTACTGTAGAGTCAGTCTGTCCTCCGTTTCTATAGAGTGAGTCTGTCCTCCGTTACTGTATAATGAGTCTGTCCTCCGTTACTGTAGAGTGCGTCTGTCCTCCGTGACTGTAAAGGGAGTCTGTCCTCCGTGACTGTAGAGTGAGTCTGTCCTCTGTTACTATCGAGTGAGTCTGTCCCCGTTTACTCAGCACACTAGTCTTGCTGATGCAGTCAGAGCAGCCACACCAAAAATATTCTCAGTTGAGCCTTTGGAACGTATTTTGAGTCATTCATTTTATTTTATTTTATTTTGGTAGTGGATGTAGAACCCTAGGGCTTTCCCCCCCCCCCCCACTAAGCTAAATTCACAGTCCTTTTTATTTTTTATTTTGAGATAGTGTCTTGCTAAAATGCTTAGTCCCTTGCTAAGTTTCTGAGACTGGCCTTCAACCTCTCATCCTCCTGCCTCAGCCTCCTGAGTCTATGGAATTGTGCAGTTGGCTGAGTTATTCATTTTAATAGGAATGGGTGATCTGCTCTGTAAATTCTCCAGGTTTTAAACCAGATCATCAATTAATCAGGAACTATTCAGCATGTTCTTATTATATGCGGAACATTCAACCCAGTGCCTTGGGTATGACAAAGACTTGTCACCTTATGCATAGTTTAGGATATTCCTTTTCATTTATGTAACACCTTTTCCAAAATGAATTTTTTTGTTATTTGTTCATTTGTTGGATTTTTCTCAAACATTTATTTCATGCAAGTACTGCCTTGTGTCTTCCGATATGTCAGGAGACAAATAGATATCTCTGCCCTCTCACTCCCATGAGCTTCAGTCTAAGCTGGGGGTGGCCAGTAAGCATGATATATAATTCAGCTGCATAGAGTCTGGGGCAGTCAGCCATCCTTATTTGTTTGAGACGGTCTCAGATTACAGCCATCGTCCTGGCTCCCCACTGCAGTCTATGCCTTCCACCGTCAAAAGAGCTCCATTTGGTGGTCACATTGTACACTCACTCTAAATATGTTTGAACATCATAAGGACTGTGGAGATAGGGAGAGCAGAGAGTAGACTGCAATTTTTTTTTTTTTTAAAGAGAGAGGGACAGTGAGAGAGACAGAGAGAGAAACAACTTTATTTAGTTTTTCACATGGCCTTTGTTGCTCCAACACTTAGTTGTGCAAGTGGTGCTGGGGTTTGAACCCGGGTCCTTGTGCTTGCCAGGCAAGCGCCAAAACCTCTGAGTCACCGCTCCAGCCCTAGACTGCAATTTTAACACTGTGAGGTGGGGGCTCTGACGGACCAAAATATCTGAGCTAAGATTTGAAGCAGGTAAGAGTTGGCCAGGAGATAATAATTTAGACATCTGCATTCTTATAAAACATTGAAATAATACCGCAGTGTACAAAATTAAATCCACCCCCATCACACACACTTAATTCTACTGTTAAATAATGGGGTTTTTGGTTTTCACACATTTTCATGAATTTTCCCACTGTAAATTCAAAAGGGGGAAAGGTGAACTGGAGCAGTGGCTTGGTGGGTGGAGCACTTGCTTGGCATTCGTGAGGGCCTGGGTTCGAACCCCAGCACCACATATAGAGCTAAGCGTTGGGGAAACAAAGGCCAGATGAAAAAATAAAATGAAATTGATTCCCTCTCCCTGTCTCTCTCTCTCTCTCTCTCTCTCTCTCTCTCTGGAAGGAAGGATGGTAGGTGTCACTGATTAGGTCTAATTTTGTCTCTTCTTCAATATTCCCCCAGCCCGTCTGAAAATTGGAACTGTCATGGTAAAACACTAAGCTAAGGGCATCCTTAGGGACAACAGCCTAGGGACAGGTTTGTGATTTATAATAAAAACACTTCTCCCTGACCAGCATATTATAAGCTCCACTTGATCAAGGTATGTCATGGCAAGTTAAGTGTGTAATTCATTTCTTTGGAGGAATCTAGTCCTACAACAACAGTGCATTTCATGTACAATCAGCAGGCCCTGGTTTTAAAAAATCATATCACTAAGACATTTAAAGAAGCAGATTCAGTATATCCTAGTCATTGAGTCTTCCTTTTGGTTGATTTATGATGATGATGATGATGATGACAGAGGGACAGTGAGAGAGAAAAAGAGAATCAATTTTATTTAGCTTTCCATGTGGCTTTCGTTGCTCCAACACTTTGTTGTATACGTGGTGCTATGGTTTGAACCTGCGTCCTGGTGCATGCCAGGCAAGCACTGTAACCACTGAGCCACCGCTCCAGCCCTTGGTTGATTTATTATTATAGTGAAGACACACAAGCAAATACTGGTATTCAGGACTTCAAAATCATCAGAATGAAAAGTAAAAGATTTAATCCATCACCTGGGCATTATATTCTCTGTACTCCAGTCTGACTTTTTCCAAAATAATATCTGCATGTTCCCCAAGTCTTGGGAGGACAGAGGGCCCAGACAACCTCTGCTTATTAATCTCATGCCATAGCTTAACAACGTGACTCACAGGGATAAGAAGAGAAAGCCTTTAACAAATCAGATAAATCCTTGTTAAATTAAAATGCTCTAATTAGGCAGAATATATAAGACTCAGTAGTTTAAATAAAATTCCCTCGGAATTGTTAAGATAATTCATGTGGTGCTGGGCAGGGAGCTCAATGGCACAGCACTTGCCTATCATAAGCAAAGCCTGATCCCCAGCACCACACACACATACACACACACACACACACACACACACAATCTTATTCATGAGGTCTGATAAATTTTCTCAGCTTTTCCAAATTATGTACTCAGGAAAACAAGATCTCAGTCTGAGTCTAGCAATTTATTCTTATAAAGGGGTATACTTATTAGCTTGTAATTTAAGTCTGTTACAAACTACAATGTTTTTATTAATCACTTAATTTTACTAGTGTTCATTTTATATCAGATGGTATACTTCAGATTAAATAAAGTACGCTTTTCTTTTTAAAAACTATATCATTTAAGCCTTACACAATGTCAGACTATCCACAGAGCACATATATACATTCTAAAATAATGGAATTCAACTAACTGGCATCATTATAAAAAGTAACACAAATGTTTTGGCGTGTATTTCCCTAAAATTTGTCCATGGAAAATCTGGGGAAAAAAAGAAGAGAGTATTTGTCCCTAATTCCTAACAAGTCCTTCCTTTTGGATCTTTCTGTGATACTAGGAATAGGACCGAGAAGGGTGAAATGACAGAAAGTTTGCCAACCACCTGTCAGGAGGGAAAATCAACAGTTCATCAGCTTCTGAACTGCCAAGATTTTTTTTGCACAGAGACATAAGTTGTACATAGAAGACAAATTGCCTGAGTTTCTGATTCACGAAATCGCGACAAGCATCTAATGCTATTTTTAAAAATGTATGAATACATACATCTCCACTTCCACTTCATAATCATCTCCACTTCCCCTTCATAATCTGAGCTAGGGAAAATTCACTGCAGCGTTACCATCCAGGCCTCATTACCTCATGGTTAATTAGCTGACATTTGTAAAGCACTTTGAAGATGAAAAGCATCATATAAACGCTAAGAATTATTAAATAATATGAGAGGAAAATTGTAAAATAGATACATTGTTAACATTAATTTTTATTTTATCTTTGCTTATTATCATTTCCCTAGCATCTGTCATTTGGGGCTGAACTATATATGAAGGCCAGGGAACTTTCCCTGTCTACTTCAGTTGTGACTCAGTATTGTGCTGGCTCCAAATTAATGCTTGCCAAAAAGCAAGTTCTCAGACTGAAACAAGTTCACTGTCCAGAGAGATCCCCACTTACACTGGTAAAAGTGTGAACTACTTAAACAATCCTCTCCCCCCAGCAGTTAACAGGAAAGATGTATTAATGCAGAAGCAATTAGTAAGCATTTCTGTTTTATTCAAGGCAATGCAAAACACACTAGTAAGATGCTAAACTATTTGGGTGGGAAACATATGATTTTACTTTGCCCCCCACAGTGTGGTTGCAGATCCGCTGCTGAATAGCTTAGGACGGTATATTATGTAGTGTTGACTGTTCCCTACATTTTGCTGTCAGCAAAGCAAACTCAACAAACATTTCTGAAGCTGTAGTCCTGCTCCCAGTCACCTCTCCTCCTCCTCCCCCAATCCTAAGTGGACAGAGGGACAGACACACAAACCTGCTTTAAAAAAAAAAATCTTTGGCAGCTTGCCAGGGATGACAGACGGAAGAAAAGGCTGGGTATAATATTCTTAAAATATGTTCATAATGAAGGCTTTCGGTGAAACAGGAAATAATAGATCAAGTGCATTCAAAGTATTTGCAAACTGTTTAATTGGGTAAAGGCAAGTCACCATCTTCTGATCACAGCCGCGTCTTCAGCGCTACTAAAGTTAATCCCAAGTCCTGTTACAGGAAACTCATCCTTATTAAAGTAACATTAAGTGCTCCTTTTTTATTGATCTTCCCCTTCAGCTTAATGATAGAAACTTACTGATGTTTTAATAATAACCTCCAAGCTTTATCTCATTTTACTTTGCCTTGGTACTAAAAGATGGAGTGGAAACTAACTTAGCATAAACATTTTGCAGATGTCTTTAAAGGCCAGGGGGAGGTGGGGGGAAAAAGATTCAATTGAGCTGCATGTTAACAAAGATGGCTGGAAAACTAAAAGATAAAAGGGAGGCTCCAGTGTGAACATCAAAGAATTGTTAATGACAAGAAATACCATTAGGGTTAGCATCTCTTTTGTTTCAACCCTTTCACACCTGCAGCGTGTGGTGAGCTAAGCCTTTGTTCCAAAAACCTGAATTACCTCCATTAGCACTTATAGAAAAAAAAAATGGTTGCAAAACAACAGAACCGTACTTTTGGCTTTCCCCTTTGGCTTGAAAAGTCAGAAATTAGTTAGGTATCTGCAGATTTCCTTCTAGACACTGGGTGTAACTAGAGAGATTATGGTAAGGTAATAGGTTGCAAATGAGTCGGGTTGAAATGTGAGAATAGCTTTGTAACTTTGCAGAAGGAGAGGTAATGTGAGCGACGTGGAGAAGCATGCATAAGAAGCTCGACATTAGCAATAGCAAAATCAGAGCGTGAAATTCAGATTAGCCCTCCCCAGGCTGCGAGAGGAAGGGGGTATCACAAGACTTGGCATGGCGAAAGGTGTAACCTGTTTTATTTGGCCCCTGAAAATTTTTAACAGATGGTAGGACCAGCTGTCTTTTTCAGCCATTTAATAAACTCTTCGGTGGTAACAGTTTGGAAAGTGGGGGTTTTTCGTTTTAGGCCAGAGGAGAAAATAAAGAAATCTGTCCCAAGTTGTCTTTGCCAAGTAGTCAAGCTTGCAGACGCTATGAAAGGGGGAGAATCTAGTCGGCTATGTTATCATCCCTGTCGTTTTATGGAGCAGCAATAAAAACAAATGTCTCACTGCCAAATTAGGTAACTAACTACTGGCAGAGCATGTTTTGTCTCTCCATCTTTATCTGGGATTTTAATTTTTGTCTTTCAAAAAGAGATGCCTGGTTATTTGTTTAATGCTCATTGACCAATTAATAGCACCGTAAGCTACTATCTGCAGCATTACAAAAGGAAACAAACTAAACCTTCCTTAGAAGCTTGTACTCCTAGAGCAAAAGGCTAAATTCCTTACAATTGACATGATTAGTCTAAAATGGCCTAGAACCCTCCTAATCGTGTCACGTAAATTAGAGCCCAGCTCCAGACCTCAGGGAACAGGGAAAAGGCTCATGTCAAGTTATTTTCAGAAGCAGATCTAAGAGGTTTTGCTTTTGTGCCTAAAATATTTTCTAAATTTGGCAATGTTTTCCTACCAGTAAAGTGGCAACTCTTGGTTATGGGAGAAAGAGTTTATTTACAAAGATTCTCCCCATGGCTACAAACACAACTCTTTTTGAAAATGCCCTTGATTCCTGGTTGAGCAACAGCCACTTTCCTTTGACAAAGTTTTGTTCTGTCCACAGGCCCATTGTAGATACTAGATCTATATCACTGCAAATAAATTATAACAATAATATGTAAACTTTTTTTTCAGGGCTGAGGACGGAACTCGGGTCCTTGCGCATGCTAGGCAAGCACTCTGCCACCGAGCTAAATCCCCAACCCCTGTAAACTCTTTTTAAATTAGAGAGAGTAGACCCATCTTTTTAGATACTGAAAGCCTATGCAGCTTTCATTGTAGCTAGTAAATCTTTTTGCTTAGTTCCCAACTTGCCTCCTTTCTGAACTGTTGGTAATGTTTAGCTTCTTAAAAAGGTAACAAAGTGGGGGCTGGAGCGGTGGCTTAGCGGTTATGGCGCTAAGTACCAAGTACGTGAGTTCAAACCCCAGCACCATGTATACAAAGAAGTGTTGGAGCAACAAAAGTCACACGAAAACTAAATAAAATTGATTCTCTCTCTCTCTCTCTCTGTGCCTCTTTCTTAAAAAAAAAAAAAAGTAGCAAAGTTAAAAAAAAAAAGGCAGCAAAGTGTATGCGGTCACAAAAGCATAAGGAGTAATTCTACCAGGATTAAGGTAGTTCAGTTATCAAGCAAATTACCAAAATTTACAGAATGCTATTTCTAATTCCTTAATTACCACGATTTGCGAAATGCCTTAGACAAATTACTGTTCTTCCTTCACAGTACTCTCTAGTCTGTAATACCCAACCACCATTCATTCAACACATCCTTAATGAGCACCTACTATGCTCCAAGCACTGTTCCAAGAGCTGGAATATCAAAGTGATAAAGACAGACGAGATCTCTGTTCCTTTGGAGCTTATGTAACCTCATGTCGCCACTGCATAAACAATCAGAGATCGATTACAAACATGAAACACTCCACTGCAGAATGTTTAAGCTCCATCTATGCAACTTCAAAAGTACCCAACTGATGCAGATGAGTTTGACAATGAAACTTGGGGTAAGAGGGCTTCCAGGTTCAAGAATAATGGAAGCAACTGCAAGTTCATCCCTCAGTCCTTGGCAAAGAGTCCGGGTTTTTGATGTAACGTGTTTGTTTTCAGCTCCTCGCTAAAATACGATCATCTAGAAGCTATATGTATTTCCCTTACACATTACAAAATGCTTTACTGGGCTGGAGCGGTGGCTCAGCGGTTACAGCACTTGCCTGGCACGCGCAGGTTCGGACCCAGCACCATGTCAGAGCAGGGTCTCAGGGTGGTGGAAGCCACATGGAAAACTGAATGAAATTGATTTTCTCTCTCTCTCCTCTCTCTGTCCCTCTCTCTTTAAAAAGAATTAAATCAAAAAATTAAAATTAAAAAACAAAATGCTTTACTAAATTTGGGGCATAAATAGTTTTGAGTGGGGAAAAATAATGAGAGGGAGTCTTGCTTATAGGAAGAGAAGCATTAAAACTATTTGAAAACTAGGTTTATCGTATGTGTGGAAGGTAGATACTTTTAAGTACTTCCAGTCCCATCCCCAAAATTTCAATACCTTCATTTCTGTATGAAGCACTTGCAGGCACCCAATTCAAATGAACGCAAATTCTATCAGGTTTTTCCAGAAAGTAAAAATATAGTTCATCCTGAATACCAGAGAGAAATGAAGAAAATCATGCAAAACCCAGCTAAACCTGAGCTGGAAAATTCATTTGTTTCTTTGCAGAGTAGTCTACTTTTATTTTTCTTTTAATAGCATCAAGTCAACAGGTCATGGCGTTTTGCAAACAACATGGGATTTAGGACCAGGTGCTACCTTTAATGACTTTAGGTTAACAAACTCAGAATCCCTGTCTTCATCGAGACAAGCACCCAGAGTTTGCTGCCCGGGCCGTGGTCTTAGACCCCACGCGCAGAACACTGCTCTCCAGCTGGCCACTTCACCTTCACAACTGCCAGGTGGGTACCCAGCCAAGGCTGTGGTCCAAGCAGCAACCAGCAGAGCACCTCACAAGAAAGGGCACCAAAAGAGCAACCCCTGGGAACAAAGTCATAGTTTCGGCAGTAGACGAAGCCCAAATATGTGTGCTGCTTCCTAATGCACCTAATGCTATATTTGGCATTGTTTTTTAATTTAACTCACCTCTTACTGAATTGCAGCATTCCTAGCAAAGACAAAATTACTATGTTACTCCAATAAAAAGGAGTGATGAAATACTAAAGACAATTAAAAGGTGGTACATACATATTGAACTATAAATTACCTTAAGATAGTTGGGGAATATTAAATTTCAGAATTCTACAAATATCCAGGAAACTCTGAAGAGAAATGGTACAAGAACCCTTTATATCAGGCATTCTCTAATAGGATAGGATAATTCTTTTATATGTATTTTTTAACCCAGGGGTATTTTACCTCTGAGCTATATCCCCAGTCCTTTTTATTTATTTATGTATTTTTTTTTAGAAGGGACAGTGAGAGAGAGAGGAAGAGAAAAGCAATTTTTATTTAGTTTTCATATGACTTTCATTCCTCGGACACTTTGTTGTATATGTGGTACTGGGGTTCGAACTTGCGTAATCGCACATTCCAGGCAAGCACCATAGCCACCACTCCAGCCCTTATTTATGTATTTTTGATGTTGAGACAGTCTTGCTAAGTTGCTGAGGCTGGCCTTGAACTTGAAACCTCCTACCTCAGCCTCCCCAGGCACTGGGATTACAGGCATGTGCCATCACACCTGGCTAAATTATTTTATTGAATTGTATAATCAATATAGCTAAATTCTTTTTTTTTTTTTTAAGAAAGAGGATACAGGTGGAGAGAGAGAGAGAGAGAGAGAGAGAATCAGTTTTTATTTAGTTTTTCATGTGGCTTTCATTGCTCCAAGCGCCATAACCGCTAAGCCACCACCACTCCAGCCCCATAGCTAAATCTTAACATTTAAAGAAATGGTTTCATAAATTAATTAACAAATTGGTAGCACAAGAGAAAATCAAATAATTTCCTGTTTCATTGTTATTATGAATATAATTGCAAATGTTGAAAAGGAATTGACTATTTCACAAAATAATTCTCAATTTAATTAATATTACTCAAATGATATTTATTGAGTACTCAGATATCATTGTTCTGGTGCAAAGAGCCCATAAATGCTAAGAGTGACAGAGAGGGGGGAAAGAAGAAACAAGGTGGAGGAAAAATAAAGAACAGAAGCTATTCACCACCGAATGTTAACATATACTATAAAATTACCCAAAAAATGCAGTATTTTTCTAGATAAAGAAATAAGAGGGGCTGGAGTGATGGCTCTGTGGTTAAAGTTCTTGCCCAGCATGCGCGACTACTCAGGTTCGAATCCCAGCACCCACATACACAACTAAGTGTCAGAGCAACGAAAGCCTGTGAAAAACTCAATAAAAATTGATTGTCTCTCTCTCGAACTCTCTCACTATTTTTCTGTCTTAAAAAAAGAAATAGAACAACAAAAAAAAGATATGAAATAAACATAAGGATCTATATGTTTCTTTATGATACAAGTGAAATTTCTAATCAATCAAGAAATTATTTGGTATTCAATCATTGTTAAGAACTGTCAAATCTCATGGATATTGGCAGAAGGCTCAAGGTTCCCGGGGCTGAGACAAAACTGCAGCAGCAGGAGCCAGAAAATCAGCATTTGCACCTTTCTCTTGAGCCCTCCATTCCTACCGGGTGATGCTGGGGGCCAGCTGCTGACTGCATGCAGTTGGTGGGGGTTACAGGAGAGATACCCCAAGCTGAAGGAATTCAGCCCTTTTGCAATGGGCAGTAAGCTTGCCTTATCTTTGCCCCAGATCAAGGTACTTCTTTATTATATTGCACAACCAACAAGCTGCCCTCTGCTCCTAAGGGACATTGTCTCTACTTTCCAATATATTCACAATATAAACATCCTTGAAAAGATAGCTGAGGATAATGGCAGTCGGGACTCTGCTCACAGGACATGCAGAAACAGGAGAGACACAAGGTATTCGCTATGGCAGAATTTTTAAAGAAATCTGGATAAAGAAAGAGATCAATGTAAAAAAAAAAAAGAAAACAAGAAACTACATAACAAATTAGAAGAAAATATATAGAAATGTTTCCATACTTTTAAGTAGGGAGACCTTTCCAAACATAATGGCAAAGACAACTTAAAGGAAATAGAATAATAAATTATAATTTTTATAGGTGAACTTATCAGTTTAAAATTTTAATTTTTAAAAGATGGGTTTCACTACTTGCAATTTTAAATTATAATTAAATTGCACTGGGGAAATCAACTTACTCTTTAATGTGTATTGAATTTCTGTTTGGGACGACAGCAACATTCTGGAGAGGGGTGGTGGATGTGGTTGCACAACAATGTAAGTGCATTTAATGCCACTGAATCACACAGCTGAAAGTGTTTAAAATGGTAAATTTTGTTATGTATATTTCAAAATATTAAGTTGCAAATATAGTCTAGGAAATGACATCTGTGACATATACTCCTTTTTTTTTTCCACTTCATCAGTCTATATTGACTGCTGTGATTCAGTAAGAATACAAAAAGATCAAGGTGTTATGGGCTGGGGCTGGAGCGGTGGCTCAGCGGTTTCCGCGCTTGCCTGGCAAGCACGAGGACTAGGGTTCAAACCCCAGCACCACGTACACAACTAAGTGTTGGAGCAACTAAGGCCATGTGGAAAACTAAATAAAGTTGTTTCTCTCTTTCTCTATCTCTTTCACTGTCCCTCTCTCTTTATATATATAAAAAAAAAAGGTGTTATGGGCTTATCTATCAGGACAGTAGTAAACACCTATAAAGTAAACTATTAAGAAAAGGAAGCTAGGCATGGTGGCACATGCCTGTAATCCCAGCTGCTCAGGAGGCTGAGGCAGGAAGATTGCAAGTTCAAAGCCAGCCTCAGCAGCTTGTTGAGGCCCTGAGTGTCTCAAACTAAAAATAGATATATGTTAAAATGGGCTGGGAATGTGGCTCAGAAATTAAGTGCCCCTGGGTTCCATCCCTGGTACAAAAAAAAAAAAAAATCCCAATAAAGATAAGCAGCTCCTACAAATTGATAAATTATGAGAAAGTGTTGGACCTCACTAATAATAAAATGGAAATCAAATAAAATACCATTTTTACCTTCAGAATGACAATTTTTTCTTAATTGAAGTGCTGTTTGTGAGGATACTGGACAATGGGTACTCTCAAACTCTGCTAGTAGGCATAAACATTGCCATCGATTTCCTGGCATGCAGCTCTCTATATATCAGGAGGCTTAAAATTATACTTACTTTTTGCTCAGTTGTTTCCCCAAAGGAATATATCCTGGGAGAACAGTCTGAGATATATGCAAAATATTGTTCTTTGCAGCATTGTATGTAAAAGTAAAAATAAACTAAAACCCACTGGAAATAATATAAATATTCACAAGTAGGGAATTGTGGTGGAGCCATATAATGAAATACCATATAATGAAGACTTAAAATGGCTCAAAAAGATAGAAAAGGAAGTCTGATTATTAAAAAAAAAAAAAAAACTACAAAACTTCTTTTTTTTTATTCTATGCACTTTCTTTATAAGCTATTTTTCACGTGGCTTTCGTTGCTCTGACATTTCGTTGTGTACGTGGTGCTGGGGTTCGAACCCACCCCCTCATGCATGCCAGGCAAGTGCCATAACTGCTCCAGCCCCTATAGTATACCCTTAAAAACAGTATAAATACTATTTTCAGTTTTCAAACAGGCCTGTGTAACCATGAAAAATATTACAAAGACTTACACTAAAGGGTTGATAAAGTTTGTCTTCCTGCATTGAATATTTAATGGTGATTATTAGGAAAGAAATGTTAAAGGGAAGAGAGTATGGAGCTGACTCTTCCCTTCATTAGACATATATCATTTATATATGAAGAAACTTAATTACAACGTAACTCATTCTTGAAAGCAAAATACTTTTCCATGTAATCTTTTTAACATTATCTAATCGTGCCTTAAATCTTTCTGTTTCTTGTTAAAAGGTTCTAGGAATGGACTTGACACCACTCATCCAGAGGAAAGGACTTATAAACTGCATTTTTTTAGTTAATGAGTAAATTTTGGCACACTGTTATAATGGATGATTGTGCTATTAGAAATCAAGAATTTGTTAACTATGTAGGAATAAGGAGAAATATCTATGGTAAAATTAGACAAAAGGCTGGAAGGACGTACAGGTGTACCTTGTAGGTTCAACAATGCAATGATAGGTTTGGAGCATGGGAGGTAAATGGATATGCAGATCACTGCAGATGAGCCAGACCGTGAGAAGATGGATTGTGACTTTTCTGCTTTTGTTTGAACTTCCAAAAATTATGAAAAACAAAGAGTGGATTGATGTGAAAGAGAAGCCAGAAGATTTAGACCAGAACACTTTGTGGCCTGTGCCTTTGTGGGGTCACCGCTTGCCCACGGGACAGCCTCAACCTGGCACCCTTAAAGACTCGTGTTTTCAGTGTACTGCATGATGTTCTGGCTCTGGAGGATTGATAAATGCAATCTGATAGTTTTCACAATGTTTTAAGTCAGGATCTTTTTCTTCCTGTGAAGTCTGCGAAGCAGTCCTGATGAGCTGAGCTTCTCCCATGGGCTCCTCCCCGCCCACTCCCTGAGACCCCTCTGCTGTCCTCCTAGGTCTTTAGGAGAGTGGAAACCTCTCTTCCTAATCTTCCAGTTAATGAATTAGTAAAACAGAAGGGGAATTTATTGTGAGCAGGAAAACCTAAGCATGCTGTAAGTTAGGATGAGTGTCTGGGGAGGCTGAAATCAACGAGGTAGAGGAGCTGTAGGCAGGGTTCTCAAAGCGCTGGCTGGAGGGCCCCACATCACAGCCACACAGGCCATGCATGGGGATGAAGAGCCCCAAGCCCTGAGCCACGCTGACTGATCAGTGCTCAAGGTGGGATCAGGAGTCTGCACTGAGTCACACTCTCCCAGGGGCCCTCTCTGAAGGGAACTGTTAGGATGGCTGGGGCATCATCTCCATCAGCTGCTCTGCCCAGGGGAGTTTTCCTAGAACACAGAGCCTGCTTCAGTCAGGCCAGCTGAGCACCAGCTTCCCATGACTGACAAATACTCCATCCTTCAAAATTCTTTCCAATCCTCCACGTCCATCACCATGATCCTCTGACCTTACAACAGTGTCTTGGGGAAAACAGAACACCACTAATTAGAATCCTTATTCTGCTTAGTCTCATCAGTCACATTTGCAAATCATTTCTTAGGGCAGTTTGAGACTTCCAAAGATGCAACTATTTCATAAATATTTATATTTCAATTTCAGAGGGACTTATTTTCTTAATACATTCCTAATTTTGCCTACATCCTCTACTTGAGTTCTGAAAATGTCTACACATTAATAGAAATCAATCAAGTCAAAATTGAACTCCTAGTAGAAAACAAGAATAAAACATTTTAAAACTCCTTTCTTTCCTGGTATTATCTTTATCTGACATCGAAACTTCTAAGGAGCCAGACGCAGTGGCACATGCCGGTAATAATCCCAGCAACTCAGGAGGCTGAGGTAGGAGGATTGGTTGCGAGTTTAAAGACAGCCTCAGCAACTTAGTGAGGTCCTAAGAAACTTAGTGAGACCCTGTCTCAAAATAAAAATTAAAAAGTGCTGTGTATGTTGCTCCTTGGTAAAAACACTTTTGCAAAAACCAAACAAACAAACAAAACAAACTTCTAAGGAAAAGGTAACATTCATGGCACTGATTTTTTATTTTGCTTCTGAGAGCTGAACTCAGGGCCTAAAATATTGCATTAATTACATTATTCTTTTGATAATAAAAGAGATGCAGCTGATTCTTTGGAACAGTTGTGGCCAGATGGAAGTATAATGTGAAAATGACAGTATCTATGAAAGGCGTTGGATTGACAGCTCTGGGGACCAGAACTGGCGGTTTCTCTGCAGAACAGAACATAAGCAAGGGAAGGTTTTAGCCCTAGTTCCCCACTCTTTGTCACTGAGCCTCAGTATGTCCTGCTGAGGCCACCAGCACCAGGTGGAAGAGCAATTTGGTCTCCTTGAGACTTAATCCGCGCCTGTCTGTGGAGACCTCTCCGAGGTGCCAACTGTAACGATGGCTCTGGGTTTCAAACACCTGTCCACTAGGAGCTGGACTTCTCCCCCCAACTTCCTTTCAAGCAGCCACAAGGCAGACATCAGATGGTGGCAACTTCTGGTCCCTCCTGAGAGGATTGGTTGCATGGTGTCCCACAGCTCCTTGCTACAGCTTTACCATTTTCTGGATATTTATTCAAGTGTGTGATTTTAAATGTAGAATAAAAGAGCAAGCAGTCATACCGAATCATACGGACGACGCGGCTGCGCTTCCTCCCTTCCGATGCTCATGTCCGTCCTTTATTCTCATTGTATTTGTGTGCATGTGTTTAAATCTGACATTAATTCTGCACATCGTTCTAAACCCTAGAAAGTACTATTCTTATCCCCATTTTATACATAAGAAAATGAGGCACAGAGAAGTTAAGTATGCAAAGTCACAAAGTAAATGGAGGAGCTGGGACCCACAAGCAGGCATTCTGATCCCAGAATCCGGGCCTAAGGTATTATTTTTCACATTTTACAGACAAATAGTCCCAGGGGTTGAGAAATGACTTGATGTACCACCTTACATAGCCTGCACTTGCCTCTTCTAACTGTGAGTTCTGACTTGCTCTGCTCTTACAGAAGTCACGATGCTGTGTCACTGCTCTGTGTCCCTCCCAACCTGTGGTGTTTAACTAAGAACCCAATGAGGGGTTGGAGTGGTGGCTCAGTGGTTGGAGCGCTTGCCTGGCATGCATGAGGACCTGGGTTCAAACCCCAGCAACACATACACAACTAAGTGTTGGAGAGACAAAGGCCAGATGAAAAAATAAACTTGGTTCTCTCTTTCTCGCTCTCTCTCCCTCTCAAAAAAAAAAAAAAAGAAAAAGAAAGAAAGAAAAGGTCACAAGCTCCTGAGGGAACTGAATGCCTTCAAACTCCCAGGAACAAGTCAGTAAGTCTGTGAGTGACTCAGGGCTCTGCTTCTACAGAGGCTTCCTGGGCTGGACCATCCTGAACAAGCAGCATATCAGGCCCTTCTGGGGGACTAACCAGGCGCTAAATCCGCTCTTGCCACACACACTAACAGGACCTGTGTTCATTCATTTGTTCAACATGTATTTTACGAGGACTGAAAAGCACCAGGCTAGGTACCAGAGATGCAAAGGCAAGCAAGACACCAAGCCCTTGCCTTTAAGGAGCTCCCCATGTATTTACAGATGCAGGCAGACAGACAAATAAAGAGGCAATTCCAATGTCCAGGAGAAAGTGTCATCAAAGGAATGGGTAAGCTAGAGGGTTGTGGAGTGCAGCAAAGGGATGAAAACCAGTGGAAGGTTCTCAGGAGGAAGTGCTACCCACCCGTAGATCTTAGCACCATAGGAAGTAAGTCGTGGACACAAGTTCATGTAGGCTTATGCCTGGGGTCTGGGGAATCCATTGCAATGATCATTGAGGTTTTTAAGCCAGGAGTTGGCAAGACCTAACTTCAGTATCCAGTATAATAATAAGCACTAATTTATTGAGCTATATATTAACCCCCTACATGTATTGAGTTTTCATTACATGCTTACAATCCTAGGAGGTTTGTGGTACTGTCCCCATTTTATAGATGAGCTACTGAAGCACAGTAAGGTCAAGCCATGAAGTGGTAGAGCCAGGATGTAAGACCAGGCAGCCTGTCTCCATCATCTATGCTCTTATATGCTCTAATACACAACCGACCACACAGAACACTGTGACAAAGAGGATTTAATAAGTGTTTGAGATATTCAGTAGTCACTTTTTCATTTTCCCCTGGTCCAAGGGTTGTTAGTCCTGGTTCTCATTGGAATCACCTAGGAAGCTTTTTGATACATGAAATAAATGAGAACTTATAATATATATGCAAAGCACATGAATATTTATAGCAGCCTAATTTGTAATAAGATAGGATGGAAGTTAGTCAAGAGCCACCAAATCTGAAGTAATACATAACCTATGGGGATTATGGCTATGAAATGAGGTGCGGGGAGAAAGGGAGGGAGGAGAAGGAGAGAAAAAGAGAACTGGTCAATACTGTATAGTACAGTTGACTCCCATGAGAACTCCAAATATACTCAGGGAGGCATATAATCTAGTAATTTCAATGTTTAAATTACATGTGTATGGTGATTTATATCTGTAACTTGGGGGAACTACAGAGGAGTCACGAAATCGGGGAGTGGGGGAAAAGGGGAGATCTTGGACAAGGATCCGGTTTAGGCAACTCTGTCAATACGTATGCATGTATGAGTGTGAACCAACGAATCCCTTCCTTATGTAAAATGATGCTGGACTCATAAAAACAAAAACAAAAGGTTACATATTGTACAATTCCATTTCCATAAAATTCTCAAAATGGTAAAATTGGAGAGATGAATATATTAATGGTTGCTAGGGGTTAGTGATAGAATGTGAGATGTAGATATGACTATAAAGGGGTAGCAGGAATGAGTCTTCCAATGAAACAATATTTTTATATGCATGGGATAAAATGGCATAGAAGTATACACATACATTGTATTAATGCAAGTTTCCTGATTGTAATATTGAACTATAGTTACACTGGGGGAAGCTGGATGACTGTTACGTAGGGCATCTTCCTATATAACTGTAATTATTTTTATATAAGTACTTGTTTTTGTGCTTGTGCTGCTGGGGATCAATCCCAGGGTCTTGTGCATGCTAACTTGCATTCTACCACTGAACTACACCTCCCAGCCCTTCAATGTAAAAGTTTAAAAAGAAAAAAATCCAGTGTTTAGGCTTCACAAATTCTGATTTCCTTAGTCTAAATGAGGCCTGGGTTATCAATATGTTTGAAATTTCCCCAAGCATTCTCACCTGCAGCCAGAGCTAAGCACCTCTGAGCTGATGCCCAAACCCTTTGGGTTGCAGGCACTCTTGGAGAGCCCTAGCTGCCAATAGGCAGAGGACAGGTCCCTGAGAGGCCAGGATACCAGACATAACCTCTGCTTATGGATGGTGGGAGGCTCTCCTTAGGTAGAAGAAGTTCAACAGGCAGAAGCATAAATTACCAAGCTGTTTGCTTGGTTGGGCTCCTTACAGGTTTCACCTCTGGAATTCTGAGCCCATTTGCCCACAGGTAGATCCCAGCTCCTGCATTAGGACGTATTTCCCTTCAGGAGAGCTCTGTTACTGGGTCCAGTTTCAGGGCTTATTTATTTCATTTTTCTACCATGGCCTCATTGGAAGGGTGGTTGAGTCCCGGATGGTCAACAATGATTTACCCTGGATAAACTGTCCCCAGGACAGGTCTCATATAGAAAGGTGCCAAGCATATTTTTAACACCTTGCACCCCAGTGTACGCTAACATTTCCAAATGGGTTATTAAATTGGTATCAATTAAGAGCAGGTCGAGAGCATGCTGCTCATGCACGGCAGCTGGCAGCTCATGTTTCAGCTGAAAGTCTCCAAAACCTCCAGCAGGGTTTCAAATCAAGGAAGGAAATTGCTATGGGGTGACCGAAGCCCCCAGTTTCCCTGGAACCACTAGTGAGATGGGAGCCACGTGTGCCCCTAAGTTAACACAGTGGCCACCCATGGAGCCTCTGGGCAGCTGGGGAGCAAGCCCTGGAATGCATTTGCTAGTAGCTGTGTCTGGCTAAGTGGCAGACTTCCTGGCTGCTTCCCTCCACCCTCCTTCTCTTTTTCTATAGCCTTTTGGCTGTCAGTGCACAGAGATGTCCTGGCAGCTGGGGACCTGCCCTGGGGTAGATTTAGGGTCAGAGTCCTGATGAGCAGCTTTGTTCTCTTAAACACTATTGTCCTCTGATTCACCTATTACTGTGAATAATTTGCTAATTTTGGCCATAAAAACAAGTTCTTAGACAATCTCCAGTAATGTGTCTTTTTATGTGGATTAGGGAAGTATTTTTCTGCCTCCTCTTTGTTTGATATGGAAATGAGTCTGATAGCTTTATAGCCAGCCAGGAATTGAAGGATGGGAGAGAAAGAAAATTGTGTCCACCATAAAGGTGGCTTGGTTCTCTTCGATAACTCTTTGAAGAATTAGTTCTTAGAAAACAAAGTCTCTCAAAATAAGTGAAAATCAAATTAGAGTTCCCTTGAGTGTCAGGAATACATTCTGAGTGTCTATAAAATATACACATCATGTAATGTTTTTCCCGATACTACTATTAATGAATCATCTGAGACAAAACTTTTTGTGTAAGAAAAAATTAACTGGGTTGAGAAAGTAAAATCATCATAAATCATGCTAATCTATGAATTCACAGTCACACTGTTCTGGCCAAGGCTGATCTACCAGCAAACACCCAGGCCTACAACAACTGCAGACAATGAGGCCAAGACCAAGTAAAGGAGAGTGTGCCTGGATCCCTCATCTGGGCTTCCTTCCCCTTCGGTTCTCTCCTAAATCAATTCCTCCCCTTTCAGCCATCCTAGCAACCCTCATATTCTATCCCAAACAAGAAACTTCCTGACGAAATCACAGTACTCTTTTGAAGAGTGTTGATTATGGTTTGATGAGATGGGCCAGAGTGTTAATCTGGTTCCTCCACCAGACATTTGCAACCTAAGGCTTTTATCTCTGCAGTCTTAATGCCTTTCTCCTACATTCTGGTATTTCAAGCATCCGAGGACAGGTAGAGAGATCACTGAGAACTCCTTGATTTTTTCACTAACTTAGTGGAGGAGGTGAGCCTAAGAAAAATTGATTTAGCTCCCATAGGTTTTTTTATTCAAGCACCTTTCAAACACTGGTTCCTCCACCAAGACGCAGGTCCCATCTGGCACCAGGCCTGCCTTCCTCCTCTTCTGGGTCCCCTTCCCCACTTTGCCAAGCCAATCTTCCCTCTCCCTCCCCCAACACCCGCACCCTAGCCCAGGGGATTCTGCCCTGCATTCCAGGTCCAGGTGTTGTCCAGCACAACCAAAGCTATTTCCCTTCTACCTATTGTTATGTAAACCTGGTGGCCCTTTTAGAATTCCTGATGCAGCACCTGTCCCTTACTGTGGTAGAGGACTTGCCCTCCCCAGAACATGGGTTCTGACCCAGATTCCTCACCAATCTGAAGGATGGCCTAGCAAGAGTCCCTTACCTTCTCTGGGCTCCAGCGTCTGCATCTGAGAATAATAGATTGGATTTCAAGGTCCAGTTCCACCCTAAAATATTACAATCCTAGCTACCTTCAGGAAACGGGAGGTGGCTTTTCCTTTTCCTTTGTTTTTCTTTCTCTTTCTCTTTTCCTTCTTTCTTTCATTTTTTTAAGGGTCATCACTTCAGCCTTAAAAAGGAAGGACATGGGCTGGAGCTGCGGCTCAGCGGTTTCTGTGATTGACTCACTGGAGCAGGGATGCAGGATCGAACCCCAACACCACGTACACAGCCAAGTGTCATAGCAACGAAAACCAAATGAAAAACTAAATAAAATTGATTTTCTCTCTCTCACTGGCCCTCTTTAAAAAGAAAAAAAGGATAAACCTATAAACATTATAGTACGTGTAATAAACCAGATACAGAAGAACAAATATGCATGGATTCCATGTATGGGAGGGATCTGGCTAAATGCTGCTTGCCAGGGGCTGGGGGCAGAGCAAAGAACAGGGAGAGAGTAGAGAGTTTTAGTTTTGCAAGATGAAAACATTCTGGAGATAGGTTGTATAAAACTGTGAATATACTTAACTATTACTAAAATGGTTTAGATGGTAAATTTCATTCTGTTTTTGCCATAATCAAATTTTTTAAAAGGGGGAGGAAGCTTCTCAAATGTAACATATATAAAAAAAAATGGTTACTGTGATGTTGTGTTATTGGAATTCAGAAGGTTGGGAAAAAGAGGCAGAAAATGAGCTCCTTATTTCACAGTGAAGAAAATTTGGCCCAGAATAGTTAAGAGCCTTGCCCAGAGTCACACAGCTATGACTGTGTACATACACAGACTGGGTTTTATATTGTTTGGATAGTTAAAAATAGGAAAGCATAACCAGGAATGGTGGTTATGATGCTTAGGAGGTTGAGGCAAGAGGATTGCAACTTAGTGAGACCCTGTTTCAAAATAAAAAATAAAAATAGGCTGGGGATGTTGTTCTGTGGTTAAATGCCCTTGGGTTCAATCCTTGGTGTAAGGAAAGAAGAGGGAAAAAAAAGAAAGAAAGAGAAAAAGACAGACAAACAGACAGTAGGTAGGTGTTGTAACTCAGTAATAGATCACATATTTAGCATATGCCAAGCCCTGGGTTCAATCTCCAGCATTAAAAAAGAAAGAAAGAAAGAAAAAGTGGGTTTTTTTTTTAAAGAGAGAAGAACAGTGAGAGAGAGAGAGAATTAATTTTTTATTTAGTTTTTCCACATGGCTTTCATTGCTCTGACACTTAGTTGTGTATGTGGGTGCTGGGGTTTGAACCTGTGTACTTAGGCATGCCAGGCAAGCAACGTAACTACCAAGCCACTGCTCCAGCCCCTGGGGTGGTGTTTTAGAACTCCATAGTTTCCCTATACTGTTTGTACAAGAAAACTGTATTAATACTTCATGTTGTGCCAAGACAGCAGAGTAATACATATTTTTGTCAATTATTAATTAGGTTAGTAAAGAGTAAGATACATAGGTATTTTATTATACATAGTTCTTCCTTTTAGATTTATATGAAAGCCATCATATTCTTAAGTTGTTGGGGTCTGAAAAGTGATGTTCTCATTAAGGCATATGATGTGGACAGTAAAACTCTCTTGTTCCTGGGATGGGCATTGAGGGCACCACTAACTTGGCAGAGGCTCCCAGGTAAAGACCGACAATGTAGCACCCTCAGAAGGCACAAGGCAGAGTACTAGCTTAGCATGTTTTGAGGTCCTGAGTTAGGAGCGTGACCCAAAATTATTCAAAAGCTATGGAATACAAAACCAAAGAATAGTGCCCTGAGTTTCAGCATCTATGTCAGAAAAAGAGAAACAAATTCCCATTTATTATTGTTAAAATTGTCAAGTAAGGGGCTGGAGCAGTGGCTCAGCAGTTACAGTGCGTGCCTGGCATTAGGAAGGACGCAGGTTCAAACCCCAGCACTATGTGTACAACAAAGTGTCAGAGCAACAAAAGTCACATGAAAAACTAAATAAAATTGATTCTTTCTCACTGTCCTTCTTAGTCTTTAAAAAAAATAATAATAGAATGCTTAGACTAAATAAATATTAACCTCAAAATGCCTCATGCTAATAGGTGTCTCACTCAATGGTTAAGGAAAGCGATGACAAACAGCAAGAGTAACATGGTGTAGTAGAGAAACGTCATCAACGGGTATCTTTGTGTGGGGCTCATAGAAGGCTGTGTCTGATTTACATTCCTAATAACCGCTTTACTGCCCAAGTAAAATTTAGATGGTTGACTTTAGAACAATTCATCCTCCTCTCCACAATGAAGTAGACTCATCGCATACTGTATGATTTTAGAGCTTAGTTTTACGTGCTTTATATGTATGAACTTGATAATTTAAAGACTAATAATAACCTTTTCTTAAACTGACAGGATTTCATCAGTTTGGTGATAGATTGTTCCCATGTCTTGCTTGGCCAGAAGAGAGACACTGAGAAGGAATTTGCTCCTTAGCTTGACACCACCTCCAGCTGGCATATAGATTATGACGCCTTGACAACTAGGCAAAATTTGACATACTTTGTCTCTTTATCTCTTTCTCTCTCAAATTATTAAATCCCTAAAATAGCTACTAGAGAAAACAGAAAAGGCCACACTGGGATATGTCTCTTGTAACATGGCCTTGTTGGTTTCTAAAGATCATTCATATCCAGAGCAGTGCTATTCAAGGTAATCTTACACACCCAGGAAGAGAGTTTAATGGGAGAACTTCCTCACGTGGGAGTTAGGTGCACCCCATAGCTCCTTCCCCTGCCACACATCACTCCCCACAGCAGGACGTTAACGCTGCCCCCTTCCTTGTCTCCTTGTCTGAAGGAACCCAAATGGCAGCAGAGTGGACAGAGGACAGGACTTTTGTGCTAACGCAATCAAGGAAAACAGCAAGGACAAAGCTTGACTCAAGTGGGCATAAGCAACCTCATCTGCCACCAGCATCCCACTATCTGTCTGTCTTCTATTCCCTCTCTCCCCCTCTGAGCTCTGTCCTTCTCCTTCTCCCTCTCTTTTTCTTTTAAGACAAGGTCTCCTTAAGATGCAGAGGCTGGCCTTGAACTTGGATCCTCCTGTTTGGCCTCCCAAGTAGTGGAGATTACAGGTGTGTGTCACCATACATGGCCCTACTCTCATTTTTTTATTTTTTTAAAGAGAGGGAGAGAGAAAATCAATTTTTATTTAGTTTATTATGTGGCTTTTGTTGCTCAGAAACTTGGTTGTGTACATGGTGCTGGGGTTTGAACCAGGGTACTCTCGCCTGCCAGGCCCTGCACCTCCATAACAGTTGAACCACGCTCCAGCCCCGCTACTCTCCTTTTAATGTGTGGTGGCCTGTTTCCCTCTCAGCAGTGACCATGCCTTGTATCTTTTTTTTTTTTTTTTTTCTTTTTAGGGAGAGATAGAAAAGGAGAAAGAGAGAGACAGAAAGAATCAGCTTTGTTTATTTTTTCATCTGGGGTTCGTTCCTTGGATACTTAGTTGTGGGTGTGGTGCTGGGGTTCTTCAGCCATTCCAGGCAAGCACTAGAACCACTGAGCCACCACTCCAACCCCTGCCTTGTACTTTCAAATAAATAAGACATTTTCCCCTGAACTTTGCATCCCCAAAATCAGAAGCTCCCTCCTGCAGAGACTCCCCTCTCACCAAAGGAAACTCACACCTCCACTGCAAACTCACAGTTTCTAGACCCCCCCTATAACAGCACCCATTCCTTTTACAACATCCTGTAACACAAACACAAAACTTTTTCTTTTAACCTTCTGTCTACTCTTACATCTGCTTCAATTCATGGTCTGCCTTCTGTTCCCACCTCAGTTCTGAAGGTGACTGCTCAAAGCTTCCTCCCGAAGCAAACGCTCTCTTCCTGTTTTTCTCACTCCTCCCTGGCCATGGACACGCCAGTGGCCTTTTTGGAGCTCCCACTTGACTTTGTTTCCTCTTCCCTTTCTCTTTTTCCTTTGTTACTTTGATGGCTCCTCTTGTTCATCTTCTCTTTGTGATTTTCCTCCAAATTCTGTTGTAGTTTTTCTCTACCTGCATGATATGAGCCCTTCAATGAGCCCACTTACTCAGCCATCTTAACAAAACTTTAAAATTCTTCTTGCTAGACCTGTCCTTTGCACACAGTGACCACTCCCTGCATTTCCAGCTTTCTGCAGGCTTCTCCTCATGAGCAATCCAAACTGAATTCAGTACTTCTCTTTAACGCCTAACTGTCCTTTTCCCTCATTTTATCAGCAACAGAGCTATTCTTGTGCCTCACAGGCTAAACCCTAGGGTCCTTTTGATTTTTTTTTTTTAAACAGCTTTATTGAGATATAATCACATTTCATAAATTAATGCATTCAAATTCTACCATTCAATGTTTTTAGTACATTCATGGAGATATGCAACTATCACACCAATTTGAGAAATTTTTTTTCTCAAATAATTCTATGTTTAATTAACATTTTGGGAAACTGCCAAATTTTTTTCCAAAGAATCTATACCATTTTACATTCCCACCAGCACTACATGAGGGTTCCAGTTTCTCCACATCCTATCCAATACTTATTATTTATAATCTAGCAAACTTAGTAAGTGTGAAGGCTTTTCTTGTTGTGCACTTCAGGGATACTTGATGATGTAGAGCATATTTTCATGTGCAATTGGTCATTGATATCTCTTCTTGAGTGAAAAGTCTATTTAAATCCTGTGTCCATTTTTAAATTAGGTTCCTAGTCTATTGCTGAGTAGTAAGACTTCATGCAGGTACATGAGTGCAAGTCCCTTATTTGATGTGTAATTTGCAAATTATTTCTCTCATTCTGTGGGTTGTGTTTTCACCTTCTTAATGTTAGCCATTGAAACACAAAGGTGGTAAATTCAATTTTTTTTCTTTTTTGGTACCAGGGATTAAGCCCAGGGGCACTTAACCACTGAGCCCCTTCCCCAGTCCTTTTTATATTTATTATTTTGAGACAGGGTCTCTCTTTGCTTAGGACCTCGCTAAGTTGCTAAGCCTGTCTTGAACTTGAAGTCCTCCTGTCTCAGCTTCCTGAGTTGCTAGGATTACAGGCATGTGCCCCCATGCTCTGTTACCTATTTTTCCTCTAAGCGTTTTAGAGTTTGACTTATATTTAGGAGTATGAGCAACTTGGAGTTAAATTTTCTGCATATTGTAAGGAAATGGTCTCACCTCATCCTTTCTTTTAGCTTATAAACAACAGAAATTTTTAAAATTGATAGTCATTGTATTTGTTTATTTAGGTACTAGTGATTGAAACATTCACAGCCGCCACCACCCCACACACTACCTTTTTTTTTTTTTAAAGAGAGAGGGACAGTGAGAGAGACAGAGAAAGAGAGAAACAATTTTATTTAGTTTTTCACATGGCCTTAGTTGCTCCAACACTTAGTTGTGTATGTGGTGCTGGGGTTTGAACCCTGGTCTTCGTGCTTGCCAGGCAAGCGCCGAAACCACTGAGCCACCGCTCCAGCCCCCACACACTACCTTTTTGAGCCAGGGTCTCTCTAAGTTGATGAGGGACTTGCTAAGTTTCTGAGGCTGGCCTTTAACTTGTGATCCTCCTGCCTCAGCCTTCCAAGTCCCTGGGATTAGAGGCATGTCCTGCAGAGCCCAGCCATTGTACATATTTATGGGGTACAGTGTGATATTTTGATATAAATATATATAGTGTGTAATGATCAAGTTAGGATAATTAGGGTATTTATCATCTCATTTATTATTTTTTTGTGTTGGGAACATCCAAAGTCTTCTAGGTATTTTGAAATATACAACAAACTATTGTTGACTATAACCACCCTACCGGGCTACAGAACACTAGGGCTTATTCCTTTGCTAACTGTAATTTTATACTCATTAATGAACCTCTTTCTATTCCCCCTACACCCTACCCTTCCCAGCCTCTGGTAACCATTATTCTACTCTCTGCATCAACTTTTTAGCTTCCACATATGAATGAGGACATGAGGTATTAGTGTGCCTATAAATCATGATACAAGTGACATTGGAACATACAATTCCAGTCTACCACCCAGTACCAGTGAGCATTTACTGAGCATCAACTTAAGTTCACAGCACTGTACATGCCTTACAAATCCTGCAAATGCTGTTTCCTCTTGCCATCAAATGAAGGAGTAGAATTAGATGAGATAATGCATCCCTCCTAGTTCTATGTCACAGACTGATCGCTTCAAAGTTTAAGCTTAAAGTGAACCCAAGGTTTCCAGTTGAGGAAATATTATCCTCCTTGAAAACTTTCCAAGTGAAAACTTGATCGCTAAGCCAGGTCCCCAGTGTGACAACTGCTTGCTACTGAACCCTCCATCATATTAATGATGAAGATCCTCCATGTCAGTCATAGGCTTTGGGGCATCTGTGATTTAGTCTGCAACTTAAACTGGGAGATCTCTCCAAATCCTCATAGTTAACTTAGTATCAGATTACAATCCCTCCACCCAACTGCCATTTAAAAAAAAATCCTTCAAATTGAAGAGGCAAAGTTTGATCCCTTCCATGTTGAGAGCCGAGAACAATAGCTGCTTTCTGCTGTAGCACGACTTCAAAAGGCTGCCGAGGGACTGCTCTCAGAACGCTTGGTCGTAGATGACTAAAGAACGCACAGGCGTCCTCCTGCGGCTCAGCCCTCCGTTGAAGCAAGCACCAGGGAAAAAAATTCTCCCCTTTCCCCGCCCCCAGCACCTTTAATAAAGCCAGGACTCATACTAACTTGTCAGATACAGGCAACTGGAAGGTTTGCAGGAGCGGGCCAGAACACAGCTGCCTGCAAAAGGCCCATAAGTGTGGAATTTGTTGAAATAACCAATATAAGGTACACATTTTTAAAAATCAACTAGAGTGACTAGTTGGATTTTTGACAGAGGTGTGTGTCCAATAGCCGAAAACGCTCCAGGCAAGACTTGAGCTCGAAGTAGCAACCACAGAGGTGACCCTAGGGCGAGCAGAGTAGGTCCGCCCCCTTGCACAAGTGCCCCTGAAGGTACACCTACCCTGCTCTTTTGCCAGATTGCACCTTGTCGGATCCTGCCGCCAGCCTGCCTGCGAAGAAACTGAGACGCGAACTTCTCAGCTTAAGAACCCCGCTGCTAGGAGAGCCGCTCCGCGGTGCCCGAGGCCGCCGGGAGACTGGTATTCAACCTCCCCGCCCCCGCTGCCTAGAAAGTTTGCTCCGGATTCGCCGCTCCCCCACCTCCGCCCCCAGGCGGGAGGACCGCGTAGGAGTTCCCGGGTCCGCGGTACACAAATACACCCACCAACAAAGGAAAGCCCATTAAATCTTCCCTCCTGTGAACTCACGCCCCAGCGGATGCCTCTTTGAACTGACCCCCGCCCCCGCAGCCCCCGCGCTGCATGGGGCTCCCCCAGCGCTCGCGGGCTGGCTCCCTCCCTCCCGGCTGCGCACTTTTGCAGCGCGCTTGGTCTTTGATGTCTCTTTACATTATGGCAGAGCAGCCACACGCTCTTCCCCTGCGCCGGGCTTTGTGTAACGGAACTGACATTTGGCCTTGATACCTGTATCTCTTGGTGATTGCAACAAATTTCTAAAATAAATATTGTACTTTGATCTCCCGGCATTGCATTTTTAATGCATGCTCCAAACTTTACTTCATTAGGAAGAAGTTTTTCTGGAGCTCGGAGTGCGAAAGGAAGGAGGTTAAACAGCAGTTCAGCAAAATCTCTCTCCAAATTTCAGCTAGGACCTGGGAGGGCTGGAGTTCCCCAAGAGATTTCACAATGATGCAGATAAACGACTGCGAATGCTCCAGAGTGGTCCTTCTATACGCCTGGCACTGCCCTAAAGATTGTGTATACATTAACTCCTATTAAGCTCACAACCACTCTATAAGGCAGCACATTTACAGATGGATAAACTGAGGCACAAAGAGACAGACTAACTTGCTACAAAGATCACCAGCTAGAACGTGAGAAGGTGAGCTCTTAATCACCTACCCACCTCACTTTTGCAAGTGATCGTGACTTAATTAGCTAATCGAGTATCTTGGGAGAAAAGTTAATACCTATAACTTAAGGAGATGTGAACTGGTTCTTCTAGCCTTTTTGGATAAAACAGCTAACAGCAAAAGAAGATGCCTTCTAGGCTGCTTAGACCAACCAGCCCGCCTCAGGGGACAGGTGGTTTCCAAAAGCCCCAAAGAGCCAGAGAGGAAGCAAAAGGTAAAGAACCAGACCAACTTCGAGGGCGTGGGCATATGCCCTTGTGGATGTGCACCACAGGGCTCCCTGGACCCTGACTTTGCAGCCAAGAAAGGGCTCTCTCTGAGCCCAGACTTCTCAGGGAATTGGTTCCTTGATCCGACGTGGGAAAGCAGGGAAAGGCCTACCAGCCAGAGCAAAACCATTAAGCCCTCTCCAGTTCCTGCTACCAGAACATCCGACCTCCTGTTCAGGCGGAGCCAGGCCTCCTCGCCAAGCTTTGTGTGATTGCTCACGGTGAAACTTCACTTGGGGTAAAGGAGGAAATTCGTGTATGTGTTCGTCGTATTTGGACCACGAGAAGCCCATTCCTTAGGAGTAAGATAGTCCTATTTATTTGGCACTTGGGCGTGGGAGAAAGTGTGCTTGCCTGATGGCATAGTGTCACCACCCTTACGGAATTGTGAAGGGCAGCAATATACAGCCCAGACTCCGAAACTGTTGGACTTAAGCTAAGCTCTGGCACTGCATCCAAAGTGGAGCCACCTGGTCCTGGAAAGTCAGTCCTAGTCTCACTGCAGTCCCCAGAGGACAACACGTAGAAAGGGTGGGCCCGAGCTGAGCTGGGCGGAGGCTGGTGGCTTCCGAGAACGGAAACTGGGTCTGCAGAGAGGCTGGAGGATCAGGCTACCCCAAGCTGCCAAGCTCTAGCGGCCCACGTGGCCGTGCAGTCACGTGACCGTGGCTTCTAGGCCCCCCCAGGCAGTTCCCAACACCCAGTAACACCAGTGCAGTGAGGATCCCGCAGGGCTCCGCTGCCTCTTCTATCCCCTTCCCTAGCTCCCAGGGGCCCAGGTGTGTGCCCCAGGAGGATGCACCCTGAACCCTGGACAGGAGGGAGGCACATAGCTGGCCAACTGTACCTCCCTTGCGGGACCTGAGTGGCTAGAGATGTTGGGTCGAAGTATGCCCCTCACCTGATGAAGAACTTTTCTTTCCAAGAACTAGAGTTTGCATTGACTCCCCCCCCCCCAGCCCCGGCAGGAGTCCCTCTTAAGGTTTGTGGGTTTTTGAACTGCCACCACAACAAAAAGCCTTCCTTGGTTGAGCCTTAATTTTTCGAGTACTTCTCTGCTAGGTCTGTCAGCTTTTGACCACGTGCACGGTCTTGGCGGGGCTTAGGGAGACAAATTGTTAGCATCGCTAGGGACTTTCAGTGGGGCCAAATAACAGCCCGACGTCTGCCCGGCCCACCTCATGGTCCAGGGCTGCTTGCCTGGGGAGGACGGGACAGCAAAGTATATGAAGGGTTGGTCTAGAGTCCAGCTCAGCTCAGCTCTGCAAGCAAGTGCAGCGCAGGTGTTTTTTCCAAGTTCACTCTTCGCAAAGTTGTGGCCTCAGGAAAACTTCCAGGTCGCCAGCAAGAACGCCACTTGAGGGCTATCCGGCGGGCGGCCCTGGAGCGTGCGCGCCACCCACTGCCACACTAGGTGGCTGCCTAGCCCCGCCCCGGGTCACAGCCCTGCTCGGGGCGGTCCCGGGGACACGCGGCCGACCGGGTGTGGTCGGTCCCACGCCCCGCCCTGGGAGTTCGCTCAGGTCCGTGGCAGGCGCGGGCGGGTGAGTGTGTTGTGCGGGATCAGGGTAATTACTGGGAAGAGTTATCCTCATCCCGGTCTCAAAGTCCCGGGTTTGAAAGTTGAAGGCAGATTTTTCTAGAGATAACAAAGACACTTTGTCACTTTAGGCTCTGCCTCGGTGCAAATCTTTAATTGCAAGTGGGGGGCGGGGAGATCGAGTGTCTTGAACAACCCAAGCGCGAGTCTCCAGGCCGCAAGGCCCCCTTTGATCAGGAAAATCCAATTATTTGTGTATATACATTTCCCACATAGTGATTACTTCATTAATTGTCCCGCCTTTATCTCCTCCCTTCCCATCCCCCTTAATAATCAGTTCTTTTATCCAGACCAACAAACACACCATAGGAGCTTTGTGGATTCAAAGGATTTGCTTTCGCTTCTGAAAGAGCCGCTATTCTTTGATGATTGGGTAGCGGCAAACTTCAAAGCCATAAATCTTCCCTCTGACTGGCTGGCGGCCCAGCAAAGTCCTTATCAAATTCTTGGAGGTGATCCTGAAGCGCTCAGACCGCGCGCGGGGCGAGCGAGCGGGCGCGGCCGGGGAGGGCCCCGGCACGCAGCGCGGGCGCCGAGAGGCACGCTGGGCGGTCGTTCGTCCTCGCCTTCGGGTGTCCATGCCTCGGTGGTGGTGCCCCGCTCCGCAGCGAGCGGCCTCCAAGCTGTAGCCATGGCCGCCGCGGCAGTCCTCCGGAACGACTCGCTGCAGGCCTTCCTCCAGGTCAGGGCCGGGCCCAGAGGGAAGGGGCCGGTGGGGAGCGCCGAGGTCATCTCTCCTTGTACTCCGTGCACCCTGAATCTCGAAAGGAACCCCACCGGCGGGTGCACCTGGAGTCAGACCTAGGGAGGTCCACGCCAACTTCACACCTAACCTGGTGTCAAGAATGTGGTCTTTGGGGGAGGGACACGTGGATGTAGGGGTCCGGAGGTGCGCGAGTGGCGGAAAGCTGAGCTTGAGTTCACCCTGCTGGGCCCTCCCGCTGATTTCAGCCTGGGGCGGGCGGAGGAGGAGCGCCAGGAAAAGAGAGCTAGGAAAAGAGAGCTTAAAAGATGCGGGGGCGGGTGGATGGGCGGCCGGGCTGTGGGTGTTTCCAGACTCTCACTGACCGCCGAACCGGGAGCCGTCCGTCGGATCCCTCCGCCTCTCTCTTTGCGCCTTCCTTAAAGACTGGATGGTGTCTCTTTGCACCAAGTAGTTTAGCCCGAAGCCCTCGCGCGCCCCGCGTTCAGGTAGCACCAAAAGTTTCCCGGGACCGGTGGGTGCGCGCGTGGGGTGCGGGGGAGTGTGGGCCGGGCGGAGGAGGGGCGGAAGTATAATACTGGGCTTGGGGGTGGCGGGTCGGCCCAGAGTCCGCGCTAGAGCGCTAACCTTTTGTCTGTTCTCCGCCCTCCCCCGCCGCCGCCCATGCAGGACCGCACCCCCAGCGCCTCCCCGGACCTGGGCAAGCACTCGCCCCTGGCGCTGCTGGCCGCCACCTGTAGCCGGATAGGCCAGCCAGGAACGGCGACGGCCCCGGACTTCCTGCAGGTGCCTTACGACCCAGCGCTGGGCTCACCCTCCAGGCTCTTCCACCCGTGGACCGCCGACATGCCAGCGCACTCGCCGGGCACGCTGCCGCCCCCGCACCCCAGCCTGGGGCTGACGCCACAGAAAACGCACCTGCAGCCGTCCTTTGGGGCTGCACACGAGCTACCACTCACACCTCCCGCTGACCCCTCGTACCCCTACGACTTCTCGCCGGTCAAGATGCTGCCTTCCAGCATGGCAGCTCTGCCTGCCAGCTGTGCGCCGGCCTACGTGCCCTATGCTACGCAGGCCGCGTTGCCACCGGGCTACTCCAACCTGCTGCCCCCGCCGCCCCCGCCACCTCCTCCGCCGCCCACCTGCCGCCAGCTGTCCCCCAACCCGGCCCCCGACGACCTCCCGTGGTGGAGCATTCCGCAGTCGGGCGCTGGCCCGGGGGCCTCCGGGGTTCCGGGGGGCGGCCTCTCCAGCGCCTGTGCCGGGGGCCCCCACGCTCCACGCTTCCCCGCCTCAGCTGCTGCCGCCGCTGCAGCGGCCGCCGCCTTGCAACGGGGTCTGGTGTTGGGCCCGTCGGACTTTGCTCAGTACCAGAGCCAGATCGCCGCTTTGCTGCAGACCAAGGCCCCCCTGGCGGCCACGGCCAGGAGGTGCCGCCGCTGCCGTTGCCCCAACTGCCAGGCGGCGGGCGGCGCCCCAGAGGCTGAGCCGGGCAAAAAGAAGCAACATGTGTGCCACGTGCCGGGCTGCGGCAAGGTGTACGGCAAGACGTCGCACCTGAAGGCGCACCTGCGCTGGCACACGGGCGAGCGGCCCTTCGTGTGCAGCTGGCTCTTCTGCGGCAAGAGCTTCACGCGCTCGGACGAGCTGCAGCGGCACCTGCGGACTCACACGGGCGAGAAGCGCTTCGCCTGTCCCGAGTGTGGCAAGCGCTTCATGCGCAGCGACCACCTTGCCAAGCACGTCAAGACACACCAAAATAAGAAACTCAAAGTTGCTGAAACCGGGGTTAAGCGGGAGAACTCGCGGGACCTGTGAGCCCAACTTGGGGCGCCCCGAATCCACTCCCGCCTCAGAATCCGGTCCCAGCATCTCTTTCGGCCCCGGGCCCTGTGGGCACCTGACACAGGGGAGACTCTGCAGATGGACTCTATATTGTCCACCTCCCAGAGTAGAGCCGGGCTGTCACCTTTCGCAGTCCCAGAACAGGGAGGGTTGGGATCAGGACCTATTGGTCATGGTTGGGAGCCACCAGTGTGCTTCCAAACTGCCAACCATTCCCACCCTCTGGGAGACGAATAGTTGGTATCACCTCGATCTGACTTTGTATATAGGAAACGCTGCAGAAACAAAGCGAAAAAACCTTGGGAGATTAGGAATAGTGCTCGGGATTTCGCTAGGACCCTTTCAGGCATTGTACAGATTATTTAATAGCTTTGTTAAAAATAATTATAATAATTATAACATTAATAAAGTGTTTCCTTTGTCCTCAGCTCCGCGCAGAGCTACAGCATGATATGTCACTGTAACGCGACCAGCAGTTGCAGCGTGAAAATAAATACGTTAGGGTCACCTTGGGAAGACCCTGCAGAGTCGATCTCATTTGATCTTTTCTTCTCGGGGAGGCTTTACTAAGCGGTCAGGTTTCACGGTTTCACCGAGAGTTAGAGGGCTCCAGTGTGCTGCACGTGTCGGCGGCTTCTTTGGTTTGCAAAGTTCTGGGCCAGTGTTGGGTGCTTGGATAGAAGTAAGGCAAGGTCAGTTTTGTGGTAGAGACTAGGGTAAGATTTTCCAGTTGGTTTGAGTTTCTCATGGGGCTTTAGGACTCACTGGGTTTAATACCTGCTGCAAATACAATGTACATTCTGCTTATGTGGCGAAATCCTGTGGCTTTCTATTTGTACTCTCAGGACAAGTCACACATAAGGTGATCTTTCTACGGGGAGCCGACTGTACTGGTGTTGGGAAGGTAGTAGAGATGCAAAAACCTGTTCACAGGTGAGATTTTGGAGAGTTACAGAGAACAGAGAAACAGGGGACCCTAGTTATAGTTGTTCTTTGCCTGAAAGAAAACCAAGAAGATAACCCGTTCCAGGTGTCGCTCCCATATTTCAACCCCGTCAACATTTACAATTATTGTCTTGCTTGCTTGCTTCTTAATCTTCTTGCTGTGGAAATCTAAAGTCTTGTAGCAAAGTAGCCACCTAGAGATCTCTGGTTAGAACAGGAAATTTAATCTCATTTTGTATTTTGGGATTTGATTTTGTTTTTTTAATCATTGACTATAAACTAAGATTTTTCTCAGGATTCAAGAGTACTTATAGCCTTGAAAGTGGAAACAGGATGCTTTTAACTCAACTTCTTACCTTTCTCTAAAATTTGAAAGTTTACAAGTGTTTTTCAAGTGTCTCAGCTAACTCCTTGGTGTTTGCTAATATTTGAGTTGTTAAAACTGAAACTTAAACCTTAGTGAGAAGCTAAACGTTTTGATTTAGAATTAGCAAAAAGAGAAAAGAAAAAAAATTACTTAAATTTTGTAATATTTTAAGCTAGCATGAATGATAAATTTCAATGAATAATCTTTTCACAGTAGAAGTGTATGTAAATCAATAGTGTTTACATACACTTTTGTTTGAAGTCAAACTGGTAAATTCTTGAAAACTAAGAAGGTTGTTCTTAAGTAAAACTCAAGCATCAACATAATTGGTGAAAATTACTTTCATACTTCCAAGAAACAGAATTTTACAATATAATGGGCAAAATTGTAAATGAATATTAGGTTCTTTTTGGAAGTATGCCTTGGAGCCATTTACTTTCATTAGAAATTTTGGAACTATTTAATGACAGATTAGAATGCAAGCAGTTTGGGCTCAATTTTCAAGGGTGTGGCAGTTTTGCAAGCAACAGTAGCAAAGTTGGTAAACAGTCACACTGATATAAATATGTACTCGTTATCTAAATCAATTCTAGTGAATGAAATCTCAATATAGATGAAGAGTACATATTTAGATGTATAAATCAATGTGAGCAGTTACAGAAACTCCCATTCCATTAAGTTACAGAAACTCACACCTGAACCATGCCCTGGGATCAACTTCCCAGTCAGAAAAGATTTCTTGGCAGGTGGTGGGGAAAGGAATCCTTGTTAGCAAGTGAAAAAGACCAGGCACTTTGAACTCTCTCATATACGAGAGAATGCCTTTGGTAGAAAAGAAAAATGACAATTTTGAAATGAATCTAATGGCTATCACCGACAGCTGTGATTTATTTAGTATTCAAAGAGATGAGAAGTATTAACAATAAAGTTCAGGGAAAATAGGTAAAATGTGAAATTTAAAATCAAACTGATGAGGTATTGAAGGTAGTTTTCTTATAATTCTAACTATGTAGTTGTTAAAAGGAATAAGAGAAAATGTATGGAATTTACCAAAAATAAGTTATATATAATTTTTAAAACAGAGCAAAGTTATTTATGACAATAACATTTACAAATGCAGTTAATAGAACTTAACAGATTTTAAAAGTACGGTAAAAGAAGTCTTTAACTTGGTGTAGCTGAAATAGTGTTGCTCATTTTACTATTGTAAATCTATGTACTGATTACTTTAGAAAATAATATTAAACATTATCCAGATGGTAGTCAGGAAGCCACAATAATATAATATTACTATCCAAGCAAGTATAGGAAGGACTTTCATGTTGGTACTGAAAAATGCTCAAATGCAAGTCTGACGATGCAGAAAGATATTAAACAGTTTACAAACTGTTAAAATTTGAACTGCTGCTGTATAGTTTTGTAAAACTGCAAACAATATAATTTAGAACATTAAAATTATTTTAAAATACACAATATGTGAGAATTAATAATAGCATGCATAATTTAACATCAGTGTAGCAGAAAAATTTAATAAAATTCAAATAAGTTTGGTAACAAGTCTATATTAAATATAGACTAAATTTTATAAATTGGGGTTTGCCAGTATCCAAAAACAAACTTTATTTGAAGCTTTACGTAGAGACCTCAGAACACAAAATTCAATTAAGTTTTAAAAACTAATTGAATGCTGTAATGATTGCCTAAAATGTCACTACTCTTTAAAAAATTTTTAAAGTAACTCTTTTAGCAGGATACAAATGTAGAATGTCATAGAAAAACCTAAAATTAGTGATGTATTATTTTAAATGTTAAACTTATGAATAAATGAAACATTTTGGTCAAGCACTTGTAAACAGAAAATGAGTTATGTGTAAATTAGCTAATTTGGAACAGTATGTTTCTAAACTTAACACTCAAAGTTTTCTGTTTTCCTCCAAGGGAAAATTATAAATATACCCTTAGCTAAAGACTGATTTTTTTAATAGTTCTGGCAATGAGAGAAAGTAAATTATGTTAGAGAAAATGTAACCTTGTTGTTTACCTCTATGTTAATGTTTTCTAGATTTATCTAGAGTTTAAGTCTTTTTTGAGATGTTGAGGGTCAAGCCCAGGGCCAAGAGCATGCTATGCTAGAGACTGCACTATATGCCCAGCCCTTAGAGGTTAAATCTTACAACTATGTGATATATAGATATAGATATAGATATAGATATTGCCTTAAGTCAATCAAACAAGATGCCAATTAAAGTATTAATTGTGCTAAACATGCTTCCTGTAGAAACCTATTTCAAACAATAACATCATAGAAAAAGCAGTTTTTGACCCCAGCTTGCACTGTTTCTAATACCGTACAGGCTTTTAAATCACTAGTTTAAATGTTTAATGTCATCATGTTTTCCATTTATTTTGGTTTTGTTGTGATAGTTTCATAAGGTGTTACTATAGCAGTAGCTAAGACTTCAAATTCATGGAAATACCTATTGAGTTAACGAAGACTCTAAAATTGCAATTCCCTTTTGCTTGCTTTAGCTCATCACATTACATAATAACAATATTGACAATGCTTCATTAGGAAATGGTTTGTATTAAGGAATCATTCAAACCTTAAGTTTGATTTATAATAAATATAACACTAGTTTATTCTCAAATACATATCATTACCTTCCTCCAATTTAAATGATAGAGAGCAACTTTTCCCCCCTCTATTGGGAATCAAACCCAGCGATGCTCTACCACTAAGCTACATTCCCAGCCCTTTTTATTTTGATAGTGTTTGCTAATTGCCAAAGCTACCCGTGATCTTCTGATTCTCCTACCTCAGCCTCCCAAGGAACTGGGTAGAGGGGAGGGGAACTTCAAAGAGTTCAACAAGAAAAAAAATAATGAGACCTAGGGCAGTTTTGAAAAGCTATGTGTCCACCAGTTTGATTCAAGGAGGAAAAAATAAGGAAAACATCTGGATAAATGCATGTTGGTAGATATATATATTATAGTAATGAGATTATATATATATATGTGTGTATATATACACACACACACATATATATATATATATATATATATATATATATATATATATATTTAGATCAATACACCAAAAGGACATGTTTCATTATTAGGTCACTATAACTATGACATGATTAAGATAGCATTTGATACACATAATTTCAACAGCAAATTTTTCTCTAGTGTTGTTCAGACTCCACGTTCTTGCATAAAGATCGTGATGTCAGTTGTTCCTCCCTTGATTGATTGCCTTTATAGAATCCAATGTTAGCAGAGACAGCAATCTTTCAAATTAATTTAGACTTTGTAAAATATAATGTCCCCACTATAAACAAGTGATGTTTGTTCAACAAAGATATAATTACAGAGCTATGGATCATGACAACTTTTTTGTTTTACAGTTGTTTTACTATTATAGCTTATTACCGATTGAAGATTTGCACATTTGTGATTCATAATAGTATAACTCCAAGCTGACATTTTAATTGCTTCCCTTTCTAGACTTATTTCCATGTCTTTAGTGATTATCGAAAGCATAATTTCCAATGGGATATTTGACAATTCGTAATTCAGTCTATTGCTGTGAACTGCAGTAGTTTCTGTATAACACAAAATAAACTACACTAGATAATATATTTGGTTATCTACCTAATACCAAAATTCAATCCAGGGAAAGTAAGTCATATGTTAAGTTTGATATCACACAGAAAATCTGCAGTTTTCACCTTTCAGAAAGTTGTTTCTCAATTATGAAGATTGTTTACTTATTATGAAATGGGAATTAATTTTACAGTTAAACTTCACATTTTTTCACTGCTTGTTAAAATTCTGACATCAAAAATACACAAAATTTTCTAAAATCTAGGGTGTTATCTCCATGTCATCTGATTTTTAATATAATTAAACCACTCAGTCACATAGATACTTTCTAATGATTTTATGTGTAGCATAATATAAAACACAGATGGAAAACATCTGGGCCTCAGCTTAATGTCATCCAATTTACAAGGTAAGTATCAGAGCTAACTCATTTATCCTTACGGTTGGGAAAATAATTTTAAAAGTATTTGGTGACAATTTTCTAAGAGTCTACATAAGATACTATGATAACTTTTTTTGCTAATTTTATTTTCATATTCTGTGTATTACTTTTTCAATTTGGTATGTATGTCTCTTGTGGATGTCCTCCTACATATCCTTGTGCTTCCCTTGTATAGAAACTTTGTTATGAGCCTCTCTTCTGTTTTTTATTTTTTCTTTTCTTTTCTTTTTTTTTTTTTAAGAGAGGGACAATGAGGGGGAGAGAGAAAGACATAATCAATTTTATTTAGTTTATCATGTGGCTTTCATTGCTCTGACACTTCGTAGTGTACATTGTGCTGGGGTTGGAACCCATGTCCTCATGCATGCCAGGCAAATGCGGTAAGGGCTGAGTCACTGCTCCAACCCCCTCTCTTCCTTTTTTTTTTTTTTTTAAATAACTTTATTTAGTTTTTCACATGGCCTTCCTTGCTCCAACACTTAGTTGTGTACGTGGTGCTGGGGTTTGAACCCGGGTCCTCGTGCTTGCCAGGCAAGCGCTGAAACCACTGAGCCACCGCTCCAGCCCCAGAAAGAAATAACATTACAGCTACAAACAATCCAACAGTATGACAATAATGGCACTCTGGCACCTATTTCAGAAGTCTAGTTTTTAAATAAGCATAGTTCTTATTATACTTACTTATACTTAAGGTTTACATTAAAGAGGAACAAAAGTAATTTAGGATAAATCAGTGTCTCACACAAGTAATATTGAAAGTTACCTATACTTTACTGCCAAGTAGGTTTATTTTTATTTTTATTTTTTCAGGGCTGAGGACTGAACTCGGGGCCTTGCACGTGCTCGGCAAGCACTCTGCCACTGAGCTAAATCCCCAACCCCTGCCAAGTAGGTTTAATTAGTAGAGTGCCACCAAGATGGTGAAAAGAAGTGTGCAACTCTGCCACAGAGAAGAACTAGGGAAACAAAAGAAAAGCTGTTTTGAGTGATTGCAAGAAACCAGCAAGTCAGGGACCAGAATCCTAAATAATAGGGCTAAATCATAGCAAGGGCTTGTTGCTGTCCAGTGTAACACTAAGGCATTGGGTTTTGCAAAAGGAAAAGTCTTTATTGCAGTCGACAAACAAGGTGACCAGGAGCTCAAATCTGCCTCCCTGATCAGTGGGTAGCAGGAGAGTATATGAGGGTGTTGGGGGGAGTGACTTGTTTGGATGGCTTGTGTCTTCACAGGTCACATGCTTCTTTTCAGGAGGGAGTTATATTCTGTCTGGGGAGTTGAGCTTGTGATAACATGGACCAGATGAGCTGGCTTCTTCTCCTTATGCCTATTCTGGAAAAGCTGTTTCTAAACTGTTAAGAATCATTAGTGGAAGGCCTGGATGCTTTTTTCTGAACGAGATCTTTGCTATTTAAGGAATTTATGTCTGGGTGTGACCAGGCCTTAGCCCCTTTTAGTCACCCTGCCCTTTATCTTTGGGGAAAACATGCTCTAGATATTTCCTGCTCAGGCATGTAATTAGGGATCTAAGTTTTGGATCAAGGAATGAGCCCTTTGTTTAGGTGAAGAATCATTAATGGAAGGTGGCCACCATTGTATCTGGGCTATCAGTTACCTAGAATAAGAAGAAACATCAACTAGGACAGAACACAGAAAGGAACTCAGGCTGAAGGAAGTTAAGATATCTGAAAATGGAAAGAGGGACCCACCCTAAGTGCCAGGAGATGAGGATTCCCACTACTGACTTGGGAGATGTAAAGTCTTGGATACTTCTGATTCCACCTGTTGATATGTTGATACACACGCAACAGCTAGTATTTACTGTAGCATAGACTCTGGCTTGTGAGGCCTGC